>JAVSBT010452658.1:1912-24074 GCA_033118115.1 Pharyngocirrus eroticus
CCCCCCCCCCCCCCCCCCCCCCCCCCCCCCCCCCCCCCCCCCCCCCCCCCCCCGGCACGGTAGATTTACCAAACGACTAATGCTTTTTCTCTCTTTCGTATAATAGATTCATACAGGTGGTAGTTGATATTAAGTTTTCATATTTTTCTAAATCGTAGCTGAAAATGAAAGTTCTGACTTTTTTCAATGTTTCATCCAATGTCCGTGAATTTCATCATGAAAACTTAATTAATTTTACAGGAATTTAAATGACATCAAAACCTAATTTTTCATGAATTCCACTAACAAATGCCAAAATGTAATCATTTTTGGGGTTTTGTTTTTTCTGTCTGCTGATGTTGGGTTGCACTTTTGTAGGTTTTGAACAAAAGCCCATTGAGAAATGGAATGGAGAAGATGTGTTTGAATGGGCCATCAAATATGTTCCAGAAGATGAGGCTAATATGCTCTTAGAAGGAAAAATTGATGGGGAAAGCCTCATACAAATGGACAAGAAAGACTTTAAAGAACTCTGTGGCATAAAAATAGCAGGATATGTGATTAAGCTTCACACAGAAAAAGAAAAGCTATTAAAAGATAAAAAACAAACACAACCAGAGGAAGGGACTTCAAGCAATTACAAGGCTGATGGGAAAAAAGGAAAGAAACCTGAAGATCCAAAGTCAAAGTTAGTTGATTTTCTCCAGGAAAAAGTCAAAGACATAACATTCAAACCTATGATAGTAGAGAGTAAAAGTATTAAACAGTACAAGATCCAGCACATATTTGCCAAAAAGGGGGAAGGAGCTAATCGTCTTGAAAAGAAATATATTTTCCTACTTCTAACAGCCAAAGAAACCGGCATGGAAAAGGAAGCACCAGGCAAGCTGTGGGATGAAATAATAAAATATACCAAAGATAAGTGGTATTATTGTATGGGAGAACAGGATCTATTCCACAAAAATAAAGCTGGGGAAATATGTGAGGGAGATAATGAGATTAAACTAAGATCAGGGAGTGCTTGTATCACAATGTTGGAGAAACTGCGCCTAGAACAATATGATGATCCAACAGTCATTTTATTGATAGACAAGGGCTTGAACAAGAAGAAGAATCTGCTGATAGAAGGCTCATTTGCATTAGATAAACATGAAAAGAGGAAAATACGTTTCTGTTTTCAAAATGTAAATCCTTATCAAGGTTTATTTGTCCCACAAAATCCAAGCACAGGATTGTTTTTTGATGGTGTTGCTCCTGTATGTCCAAGTACAAGTGAAGAAAAGAAACTATTGGAAAATACCGAAGCAGTACCTTGTACCAACACAGAAGATGATAAATCCTTTAGAAATCCTGAATTTTTTGACACTCCAAGAAGAATTGATACTGATGGAGGTCAATGGCTGTACCAACAAGGCCACATCTTAAAATGTAACGAGACAGGACCTAAAGATCTCTTGGAACCAGTTCATGAATTTAAATTATTTGAAAATGCATGTGATCATTCCAGTGTCTCAAAAGAAGGAAATGAACATATCTTGAAATTTATGAAGGAGACCTTACGGTTTGCTTGTGGATGTCTTAACTCCAGGACTAATGGGATCATCCATTTTGGGGTAGCTGATGAAAGTCCAGAGAAAGCAAAGCTTTTTAACAAATCCCCCAAAGAAATTGTAGGTGTTAAAGTAAGAGACCAATCAGTTTACATTGAGAAGTTGACACACTGTATCCATAAATGCTTTGGCGAAAACCACACCGTTGCAAACCAGTGCATACGACCCCCACAATTCATCGACACACGACCAAAGGACTTTCTGGCAGAAAATGCCCAAATAAGCAGATATGTCATTGAAATTGACATTGTTCCACTTTCTAGCTACTGTGGAGGTACCAGTTTTAGGGTTGCTCTTCCAAAGAATAGTCTAAAAGAATTAGAAGAGGACAAGATTTATATAAGGGATGGTGCAAGTACAAGACCCATCAATTACAAACATAAAGAATTGGATGATTTTTACATGGCATTGAAAGGAAGAGACAAAGCAAGAGAACAGGCAGAACATCAAAGCAGAGAAACCACAACAGAACAGAATGAAGAGCTAACTAGAAAACTTCAAATGCTGTTATGTCTAAATGGAAATAAATTGGACACTTCATGCAAGAGAATTCTATTAATATCAAAACCTGACCACCCCTTTTCTGCAACAGAAGATGAATTTGATTTCCTGAAATGTATTGACTTTGATTGGGTCATAGATTTTGACTATGAAGCTAACGAAAAAGATGCAGGAATATGTTCTCTTGTCAGCAAGGCAACCGAATATAAAATACGTGAGCTGCTGGATTTTGAGGAAAAAGGGGCGGAAGTTGAAAACATTTTGGAGAATCGAGTTTGGGTATTTGGCAATGGCTGGAAGAGTACAAGGCATGAGCCCTGCAAACCAGAAGAGTTTGTATCATCAAAAAACATGAAAGGTTTGACAAAGGTGCTACAGTGCCTTTCTGATATATGTGGGGGTCGCACAATCATCTTGTTCCTTATTCTGTCACCATCAATAGACATTATGTCAATGGTTCATTTTGAATTCACAAAATATTTCTCTCCAAACCAAATGCTATACATATGTGAAAGCCATGCAAATTTTAACACCTGGAATAATTACCTAAAACCTCAGTACATTACAACGGCAAAATTACAAGAAAGGAGTGTAGTTAACAAGTTGCCTTTGATAAATGAAGCTGTAAAACATGTAACTGAAGGATATCCTTTGGACAAATTATTTGTCCCAGGCCCAAATGGAAAACCAGTGGAATACTCAAGAAATAGATTTGACAAAGACGTCATCACAGTTTTGAATGTAGAGGAATGCAAAGAGTTAGATAGCCTATCCATTGAAGAGTCCAAAAAGCAAAGTCAAGAAGAAGAAAAAAGATTTTATAGTGGACAACCACTAAGCTGGAAAAACTTATGGTTTACAGATTATAGAAATGAACGGCATGTCCTAAATCGAGACTGCTTCAAGGACCTCAATGAGAAAGTGAGTAAAGCCCTTAGTTATGATGGGAATGCCCATAGAGTAAAAACTGTTACTCTATATCATCAAAAAAGTACTGGAGCAACTACAGTATTGAGACAAATTCTATGGAAATATTCCAGGCAAAGCCCATATCAATGCAGATGTTGTATCGTGAGAAAAATCACAGATTCTACAAAAAATGAGATCATGAAGTTACACACTAGACAGAGTAAGGCTCTGCCAGTTTTAGTACTTGTAGATGATGAAGACGAAAAGCTGCTAAATCGTCTCCGAGCACAAATTCTGGAAGAAGCAAATCAAATTGAAAATTGTCAAAAAATGGTGGTAGTCTTCCTATGTGGCGTGAGGTGCCACTCCCCAAAAGAAAAAGTTGACAAGGATTTAAATGACTGTACCTACATCAAAAATGGCCTGACTGAAGAAGAATATCAGGACTTTAGGAAGAAGTTTGTAGAGATCAAAGATAGGATTGGCTTGGATCTTAAAGAGTTTGAAATCTATGCAGAGAAAAGCCTGCTTTCTTTCAGGATACTTATGTGCCCAGATGCTGATGCGAGAAAAGAATATGTACAGCAAATTGTTTCACAAGCCTTTGATGATTTCTCTGTTAAGGAATATGCACTTATAAAATATTTAGCTTTGCTAAATTCATGTTTTTACAGCCCAGTGTTTGTACCTTGCTTTGACAATTTGATGCTGAGTGAAGCCTGGAGGAGAAAAGGCTATGCAGCAACCTGGGTTGATGAAATTCTAGATGGGGCTGGGCAGCTGCTTCGGTTTACAGATGGTTCAGAGCATTACGGGACTGGTGAGATGGTTTCCCTAAAGCATACATTGATAGCTGAATGTGCTCTTCATCATATCATGGAACAAAATCAGGAAGATCAAAATCAGGAAGATCTTAGCACTGTGGCCATAAGTTTCCTAAAAGAGGGTATCCTTTTAACAAATGATACTGCACCAATTAGACATCTCAGAGAGGTTGTAAAAAGAATTCTGTTGGAAAGAGTACCAAAACCGGAAAATGAAGACAATAGATTAACACAGTTTTCTCCGTTGATTGAGAAAATACTTGAATCTTCATCCAAAATTCAGACAGGAAAAGCTATTCAAGATTTTAATGTGTTGAAGGCGGTTAAAGTATTGGAGACTGCACTGGAAATCTTTGAAAAAGTACCCTCTAGTCTGCATGTAGAAGCAAGCTTGTGTCAACATATAGCAAGAGTATTTTATATCAATGCAGAGGCTTGGTTGCAAGAAAAAGTAGTTGAAGAGTGTTTTGACAAAGCTGTGGAGTTTGCAAAACAGGGTCTTAGTAAACAGCCTTACAGCATAGTTTTGAACGACACTATGGCACGGATATACAAGAAAAAGATGAAGACATTATTTGGAAAAATTCAAAGACAGCATGAAACATTGAATGCAACTAAGGCATTGGAAGCAATAACCCAAGCATTTGAATCCATGAGATTCTTTCAAACTTCCAGAAAATGCAGAAAGGAAGAAAAGCGAAAAGCTGACTACGACGGTGAGTTACAGGTCATTTTTGATCTGCTTGAGATACTTACCTGTGTTGGTGTTTTCCATGACAAAACCAAACTTCAGAAGTATCTTACTCAAGAAGATTTTATTCCAGACGAAATAAAAGTTACTTGGGCCAAATACCATGAGGGGATGAAAGAACTCCAGAAAAAATGTGAGCTGTACCTTCAAGAACTAAGGGAAGAATTGACAGTCTTCAAGAATCCTACTGAAGCAGAACACCATTTGAAGGACCCACGTTATTATTGTACATATTATGTAGACTTCTTTTGTCATCTAGATGAGAATGAGATAGATGCAGAAAAAACACCTGAAGAGCGGTGGGCATTCAGATGGTCAAAGATAAACAAATATACTGGGGGAGACCTCTTTCATGGTATATTCAATACAAGTTTTATGAGAAAAGATACCAATCCAGTTGCAACACTAAAATTCTTGAAAAGTCTATTACAACAGAATTTTACAGAGGGCGTGATTGATTCCAAAGATTTATTAGCCATGATAACAATCAATATGGCACTTTGTTCACCTCTCAAGGCTACTTCAAGTACAAGCAAGGACTATAGGTATGTTTATGACTTAGTTGAACAATATTATGATAAACAAAACAGAAGTGAAAGTAATTTTCTATATGCCTATCTGTTTAGAGTTATGTTTCTGTGGCCACATGAAGAAAAGGAACTCCTGCCAGATAAATACAATCCTAAACTATTCAAAGAAGCTCTGTCTAAACTGGAGGACAAAGCAGCATCCAAGAAGAGCGTGGAAAGACAAGAGCCAAAGCATGTGGATCAGCTTCATCGCCAAATGACAACCAGTGATGTAAGGAGGAAGAGAAACTTTACAACCTTGTTCTATCTTGGAAAAGGAAAAGGATTGCATGTTTTTGTACATATTAATGAACTACAGCAAAGGTCAAAAATGTATGGCAAAGGCATATATTGGAACGGTGAAGATGTAAAAAAATTACTGAAGAAATGTAAAGGCACAAGAGTTAGTAACGACAAAATTGAAATGGTCAACATATATGACAAAGCCAACAAGATCACAATAATTGTGGACAGCAGAGACAGAGATGCAAGATTTTCAAAAGGAGAAGTGACTTTTTATTTGGGTTTCAGCTGGCAAGGACCAATAGCAGTGAATATTGAGAACACTAGGGGTATTGAAGAAATTGAGGATGTACAAGGATTTGATTATGAAGAATATCAAAGCTACAGCCAGTACCGCAAACAGAGGGGGACTTATACTCAAAAAATCAAAGAAATTGAAGAACTAAAAAGAAAACAGAAGAAAATACAGGCTGAAGGAAAAAAGCTAGAAAAAAACGAGGTATGAATACACAATTATCTGCTTTTGAAACTATTTTGCAGTTTTAAAACATGTAGCTTATATGAGAATCATGTGATTCTGAGTACTATGATGTTTCATTACAACTCTTGCTTGTGAAATTGAATTTACACAAGCCTATTTGGCTAGATGATGGGGACTTTTTGTAATGTTGATATTTAATTTTATGACTCCATAGTAACATTAAACTCCCTATAATTTTTCAATCACATACTGGCTACAAATAGTACATTTTGAATAATGGCATATTTTTAAAAGTTCTAAACTTAATTTGTATACAGGGTGACTCAAAAAAAGTGAACCCCGAATAAATGTGAATTACTTTTTTAATTTTGATTCTAAAGTTCTGATTTTTCATATTTGCAAAGATAGATAAATTTGTAGTTCACTAGAATAAAGCTGGTATGTTATTGTTGTGCGTACGTTAAAAAACGACCTTTTTCGCAATGTTGATTTTACCATGCTATCACAACATCAACCATAAAACAGATACAAAAATATAATACACAATACAAAAGAGATTCTGTATACATTTAGCACCAGAAACAACAAAAACAAGATCAAAACACATTTAGCACCATTATGGTAATTTAACTATAATCAAAATAAGTATAAAGGCTACTAAGCCAAAACTTCCGTATACAGGAAGTATAACGGGTACTGCTTAGGGCAGGGTTTACTAATTCAGAAATAATATTGAACACTATATGGTGGTGATTCAGAAGTTTTGGATAACTTTGGGTCAGCAAGAAGGAATAAGCAGTGGTTTCAATAAGATTGAGGAACTCCACACATGTCCAATATCTAACTCCAGCCGCGCAGACAAAAATTCAAAAAATTGACATCTAATTGGCAATCGATTCTCCAGACTTATGTTAAAAACATTTTTATGAGGTTCACTTTTTTTGAGTCACCCTGTACCATCAAAATTTTACATAAATTGTTTATTTATGAACATCATCTTTATCTATTCTTCCTCCAAAGCTGGACAAAATAAAAAAGGAAGAAGTACTCAGGCGTAATCTGGAACAGCTGGAGGAAAAATACAATGCTGCCCATGCTGATGATTATGATGATTAGAAGATGCAATATCTCCAAGGAAGGAAGACTGAACTTTGAGCCAAAGGAGACTTTGAATGATAAACTGTGAATACTAATAGGAAAAGGTATTAAAAGTGTGAAGATTGTACAGGACTATATGAGTATATCAGTGCATATAAGACACTAGAAGAGATTCTCAAACTGTTTATGATTGTTTAGTTCTCACAATGATCAATGGTATCATATATACATAATGTCTAAGTATTCCTCTATTGTGTTGTACACTCTATTCCATATTCATAGTCCCAAGGAGATTTTCCATGTTAAAGTCCCATTAGAAAAGTTTAAATTGCCTTTTTTTTTACACTTTTAAGAAAAAGAATAATTTTTATAACTATTATGATTAGTTTCTAAATGAAATAGTGTTAATTTTTAGAAAGGATTTTTCCCTATTAATCATTTTTGGTACTTTATGCATTGAAAAACCTTGGGACTCTAATTTTGGAAATATCTATTATGTTAAAGCTGCCTCATACGCCATCTAGGGGATGAAGAGGACCTGTGAATAATATGTTTTATATTCATGTAAACTGTTATAAAGTTAGTTAGAGAGTCCAATTAGAGATCAGTATTAGTGGTCCACATTAGGCATCCCTGCCAGTCTGGGACAAACAGTTTATTCATTTGGGTCCATTTGAGCGAGCAAAAATTGTTTCTACGGTCCCAGATATAAAAAAATGGTCTTTAGTGGAGATGGGACAGTGAACTCAAAATTTGGGACAAGGGAGATTACATGTGGACCTGTAGATTGTTTTCCTATGGGTCCACAGCATACAGAGCAAAACGAAAATTGACCTGATGTTGACCCCGGTGGAATACTGAATATACTACTCTCTAAAGATCAAGCCACTGTATTTAGAATGTAGAAATCATGAGGAAAATATCACACAGATGTATTTTAAAGTGCCATATATATGAAAAAATCAATGAAGAAGAAATAATTCTCAAAAAATAATGATAGAGATATCTGATGTCTTGAAAGACATTGTTATCAAGTTAAAACTGTTATTGTTATTTTCATTACTATTTATTAATATTATTATACTATTATTAATATTGAGAAGGACTGGAAATAAAAGAGGTGTTGGCATTGGAAAATCTAAGCTTTCTGTGGCTAGCAGAAATTTGATGTAACAAGACTTAATTATGTGAAATGTATGACTAATGTATGAAAGTTTGACTAAACTTTATGTGATACTAAAAAAGCCTTGTTGAACTTAAAAAGTCAAAGCGAAAATATTTGCTAGCAATATTGACAGTGTAAAAATACTTTTATGATGAAAGTGCCATAATATATAGCCTAAAGCTTGCAAAGCAGATCTTGATGGCAACTTTATATTGCAAATGGGGTCTTATATTCAACCATTTATATGTAATGTTCATAGCTATTGTTTATAATTACTAGTGCTGAGAACTGCAAATTTGATGTTGTAAGAAAATGTTAATAAATGATAGTAACATTTGAATATACAGTACAATGTAAAGTCTTGTGTGCTTTATTTATGTACAGGTCTGATGAAGATAATCTTATTTCAGAATTCAGACAGCCTCTATTCTTGTGTGCAGACCTCTGATTTTGGTAATTTGCTAGGGATTTGGGATTTTTCATCCTTTGACATGAGGGATTCAGGGTTTTATTTTCTTGGAATTTTGGGTTTTAATCTGATCTCTCTTGGATTTACCAGACATCATTATCATATTTTTATTTTTTTAATTTGGAAAATGTTTGTCCAGGGTGGCCTATTCAGCATTAGCTGATCTCCCATAGGGCCCTGTTTACAACAGTTCTAATAATACAACATTATTCTAAAAGTATTTAAAATGTAGTTATTTAATTACCAGTCCTAATAATACAACATTATGCTTAAGGTACTTAGAATGTAGATAATTAAAAACCAGAGATAACCACAAGATAAAATAAAAATTGATGCTCTACATAATTCTGGAATTAATTCATCTAATGTATTAAAAGATCCTGGGGTTGATTTTTTATTTCAAAATTTTAAAAAGCAAATTCCCATAGACAGAATCGATATTAAATTTATAAACTATGTAACAGGGAGCTAGCTGTCTGATACACAAATCTTCCACCCTCTCCCTTTTTAGACCCGACCTATACCCTGATTCAGACATAACATGGACTATCGAATGGCAAATTGTTATAAGAGAAAATTTAAAAAAAGTATCACCCTCTTAATATCAAATAAAACTTTGAAACGATTAGCCTTATAAAAGGAGAAGTCTTGACCTCTGACCTTTCTACTCTATGACATTTCAGACATTTCTAATAGCTTAAAAAAAATATTTCTGCCTATAATTGGATGGTATGTATCATTTTTACTTTTATAAAGTTTGTTATCCGCTGATTTTATGACTAGAAAAAAGTTCAAGAAATACACCCTTAAAATTTCAAAATGTCTTTAACATCAGCATGAAATCACACTCCCTCCACAGTACTGTTGTAATCACCATTTGTGAGAATCTGCATCAACTGTTTCTTTTTTTCTCCAATCATTACACTGCCATTAAACAAACTAGGAAGAGAAAAAAAGTAATATCATAGACATTGTAATAACTTTTCATCCAATCATTACACCGCCATTTAATAGACTAGGAAGGGTCTGTATTTTAATGCACAAAAGCCACACATTGAAGTGTGGTGTTCATCACACTTCAAGATATACCACAGGTTAGTCAAGTTTTATCACATTTTCTAGCATGAAATATTCTACTTGTATTGACTTAATAAATTGTAAAAGACACGCTTAATATTGTATAACAAAGTTTACTGTATAACAAAACTGCCAGGACAAGGGTGCATCAAAATCCAAAATTTACAGTAAGGCCATCCCGAATTGAATTGTTTGATTGGTGGAGTTTTTTATATGAAAAATGATGTTGGATATCGACGTAAATTAGACATCAATCAGCCTTTATGTAGAGATGATGGAAAATACCAAGATGCTCCATATTTCAAGGAATATTCAAGAATGTTGTGTATTTTCAAAAAATCTTTTGATAGTTCTTTTATAATGTATGATGTACAAGCCTACGGTGAATTTGTTTGATTGGGTTGCATAATTTTGTCAAAAAAGGAAAATTAAAAAACATTTTTTTTTATCAATCTAGAAAAAGGGTCAGCTGCATCCATCAACAAACTTATCAATTTGGAATGGCCTGATTGTCTTTCAAAATGACATTGTGATATCAATTAAAGAATGCACATAATTTATATACTAGTATATAGGTCTGAAAAATCTTATACATGTAGATTCACACTTTTTTTCTATCTAAAATAACATCAAATATGTAACAAAACTTAGGGGATGTGGATGACTGGTTCTTGCAAAGAGCAAGCTTTGTAGGTGGTCAGAATGAAAACTTCAAATTAGCACAATCTTTCAGTATATAGTTATGTAATTTCCATTATATTGGTATTCTTTTTTTTATTGTTATTATTTCTTTTTATACCGATTTTTTAAGGTGATGAATGTTGTTACAATTTTACTTTTTAAATTACTCCCATTTCCAAATCTAATCTTTGTGTTATTAGTATTTACATGTAAAACACAATGATCATTCAATGAGGAGTTGGGAAGGGGTGGGAGGGGACAATCCCAAGATCCCAGAAAATAAAAAATAAAAATCCCGGATCCCAAAGATTAAAATTTCAAATCCCAAATTCCAGCAAATTATCCATATTTTCAAATCTTCAAGATGCTATATACAAATCTACACATTAACATTTTTGATATCATCATCCAATCACAATTTTTACAATTTGATTTCAGTGTAACTCATGGGCTATCACTATGTAGACCGGTAGGACCAGATACATCATAGTATAGCACTCACTACCAACTTCAACTTACTGTTTGCACCCTTACCACCCCCCCCCCCACACCTTCACCCTCAAACTCACCCTAACCCTCACACATACACACACACACTAGAAGGAATAAAAAGATAGAATCAATGTTATTTCAAAACTATAGGCCAATGTTTGATTGAGTCTTGAGAAAACTTGAAATAAGGAGAATTTTAAATCGGGTTAGCCCCATTTACCCTCATAAACTATTTGAAATTTACTTTTTTAATGGAAAACAATCACACTTTTACTGCAGATGTTGTTGTTTTGAAAACCATTGCATTTCTATCAAAACCTGCTTCGCCTATAAATGAAAATCAAACTTCCCAGTGTCCCTGCATATACTACTCACAATTTGCTTTGCATCACGATAATCTTGTTGATAAAGTATTCAAAAAATATTCAATTAATCTTGAATTTCAAACCAGACTATAATGCCTTGAAAGCTTTAGTGATAAAAGCCTTCACTATTGAATTGAGCCCTTTATTCAAATTAAATGAGCTGAACATGTGAAGACAGTGCCCATTGAGACCAAGTCTGTTATAGCTATTGTGATAAAAAGATAACTGATGAATACTGATATAGAATATCACAAACACTGCAAAAAATGATCTGTAGACAGACAGTAAGAGAATATACATTACATCTTCATCATCAGGGTATTAACCTATACTGCAGAAAAATCATGAGAAAATAAAGAGGTGTGTCAGCGTTAAAGACTATTGTAAACCATTTTATTTTCAAGAGACAGTTTGAATTAAAGGCAGGCTATATGCATTTCAACCCGTTATATAGTTTATAGCTATCTGTCTGATACTCGAACCTTCCGCCCCCTCCCTTTCGGGGATCCTTGCTTTGGACACTACCCACTGTACATTCAATGCTAGGCTATACTACATATCGCATGGTATACCCATATTGAATAATGAATCGAAACCCAATCGCTATAAGACAAAAAGGGTAAAAAATGTAACCATCAAATTGCAGACAGTATCACTTTAAGTCTTGAGATATCGGGTAGACTGACAGAATTTCTCTCTTTGTGGCCAAGGGTAAAGGAAAATCTATTTACAGATTACTTTTGAAAGTCTTTACTTTTATTGCTGGAATAGGAACAGTCCATACTCTAAATGTCTTTGACCTGGTCTCTCATACCAGAATTCCCATTCACTACAATGTTATTTGATATTGTGGTTAAGACATTTGGAGTAAGGAGTGGGAAGTAAATAAAATGGCCTCTTGTTAATTTGTGTGGCAATATCTGATTTAATTTTCTACCACACCTTTATATTTGCAGATATTTGCTTCCAGGAAAGGAAATGAACAAAGTGTTACTGTTGAGGTAAGCATATTAATTGATTAATCAATCAATTAATCGTTAATTAATAGATCAGTCACTGCACTTCGCCTTACTTGATTTCTATCATAGTTTTTTTTCTAACCATGTAATGGAATTCTGGAGTAGATTACCTACAACCTCTGTTTCTTGCAGTGTTTCTTCAGGAACTGTCTATTTACTCCTTTTTTATGTAAACAAAAAAACATAGACACAACAAAAGCACATTGCACACATGCTAGACACAACGTCTTACGTTACGTCCTGACCTGTATTTATGTTATTTAGTACAGTTGTATTTTGTATCTTGGAAATAGTTGGAGAGGCATCAACATTTAGGAAAAAACTTTCCATTTTGGGATGTTTTTTTTGTAAGTTATATCAAATCAAATTGCATTTTGTGTAATATCAAAGTGTAGCTAAATTACGCTGAAAGTCTTGAGGCTATAATTATGATTATGTAATTTTATGGTAATTCATTATTTTAAAATATATCAAAACTTTCTGAAACAAGTTTTTCTTGTAGCCTTTTGGCTCTAGGCATTGGTGCTAAACCTAGGGATGATCTTCAGAATCTGTCTGACGAAATGCCAAAAGATTCAAAAGAAATACCATTAGACAAGAAACCAAACACATCCATTGAAGAAGTGATGAATAATGGTACAATGGAACAATTTCCAGACAATGATACAGAAGTAAAAAAGCCTCCCCAAAGCCTTTCAAAGAACAAAGATTTTCTGCTGAATGTTGGAGCTAATCTCCAACCAAATGATGAGCTAAGTACTTCATCCACTGAAACCAACTCTGAAGTGTCCAGCAAGGAACGAACAGCTACAACTCCATCAACAAATGTTAAAAAGGAAGGGGGTAAGCATTGCAATATGTTTCTTATAGAACATTTTCTTTGGAAACGTTTTTAAAACCCCTACGGCTTTAGGTACATTATAATGCTTAATGAAGGGATAAGACTCATGTACAAGAGTATTAAAAATATTAAAACTTGGTTTGATACAAAAGGTGGCTAAAAATAAGAAATTATAAGGATTTGTTTCAGAAAAAGGTAGATTTGAATAATTTTGTTATCTTCTATGGAAATATAAAAAGATAGCAATATAAAATCTCTTTTGGAATCTAGTCTGAAAA
This sequence comes from Pharyngocirrus eroticus, assembly GCA_033118115.1. Taxonomy (NCBI): domain Eukaryota; kingdom Metazoa; phylum Annelida; class Polychaeta; family Saccocirridae; genus Pharyngocirrus; species Pharyngocirrus eroticus. The sequence goes on from JAVSBT010452658.1 coordinate 15,265, forward strand.
GGCTAATTTGAAGCATGTTCTGACCATAGAGAATTTTTATTTTTATTTATGTCTTTCATATTTCTATTCCAGCAAAAAAATATCAAAATGTTATCCAGTTGTGGAAATCATCTTTCTTTTATCTTGCAAATCTTGAAAACATTATTTTTTGACACCATTAGTAACAAAAAGTCAAGCTTTTAGATATTCTAAATACTCCTGTGATAGCTTGTACCACATGTCAAACATCATTTAATTTTTTGTCTTCATACTGTGCCATTACAATTCTTTCAGAAGAAATTGTTACTTTAATGGATGAAAACATGGAAAAGGAATTTGTGAATGGGCTTAAAGAATTGCGAGCAAAAGCAAGAGAAGCTGCTGGTTACACTGATGATGATCTGGGAGATGATATGGCAAGTCCAATCAAACAAGAATCAAAACTTTACAAAGATACAGAATATTTTAAAGAGCAGATCCAACAGAGGGAGCCACAGTAAGTTCATGTCTGGTATTGAATAGTTTAGACTTTCTTTTTTGATTGGTGCCATAGAAAAATATTAAATTTCAGAAAAGACCCAAAATAAGAACATAGATGAATAACCTTTAAACTTATAGGACTCTACTTTTATTATCATTATAGATTGAATAAATTGAAAGCTGAACTGGCCTTGGCGATTAAAACTGAAAATGAGGAAGACACTGCGCGCATAGTTACTGAAATGGAAAAAGTCTTCCAAGAAATAGAGACCTTCGAATATTTCTACAGTGAATTGAAAGAATTCAGCCTCTCCGTTGGTAAAGATTTGGTCGACTTTGACAATAAGTGGAAAAATAAAACAGTTTTTGATGAATTTAATTCCACCATGGAAAATGAAGATGCTTTAGAAGCATCACCAGAAATTACAGAAGTGAACAATGAAAAAGTGGCCCACCGTAGTCGTAGAGATTTACAGGGTGGTGTGAATTACTTTGAATGGGCAGGGTGCAGTTTGGTTCCAAAATTTGATGATTTTATAGACGAGGTGTACACTTTGATACCAAAAGCAATTAGAATCGGTCCTTGTGCTGAAAATGTTAATTATAGAGCTGGACGTATCATTGATAAGTTCTATCCATTCCAAAGGGTGACTTCAGAAATTAAAACTCTTAAAAATGGTTTGGTTGGTTTACACTTAACTCTCACTTTCGTGTCTCATCTCCCCTATGTTGGTCCAGTTGCTTCAAGTTTCAAAACTGTTGTAGGAAGATTTAAAAATACAGTGAACAATGCTTATACTAGAATAGAGAGTGTTGAAAATAAATTTATGGCAACTTGGAGTAGTCTTCTTGGTGAAGTTGAAAGTTATGCCAACTATGTCAGTATAGGATGTAAAGAAATTGATAGAAAGGCAGATATTGTTCACCATGTCTCCGTAAAATCAAGAGATGAAATTTGTTCCATGAATTCATCTTCTTTGCGCAACTCCAAGATTTTAAAAGCTGAGAACACAACATTTTCCATGTTGATTGCCAAAGCCTTGAATTTTGCCTTTGATAGAATCGCCCCTGTTTGTTATCCTTTGGATAGCCTCCTTACTCGACTAGATAATGCTTTATCCCATGGCATATTTGATACCATATCTAATGGTTTGAATCGCATTATCAATGCTCTTGGTCCATTGATTGATATCTTTGGGGAAATTGATTCGGCCTTGAATCAAGAACTTTGCATTCCAAATCCATTGGAACTTACCAGAGAAGCTGCGGAAGATGTATTTGAGTTAGCCAAAGAACCTACTAGAGAACTTGGTGAAAGGGCAGCTGAAGCGATTAATGCTGAAAATGTAAGAGAAGTTGGTGAAAGGGCAGCTGAAGTTGGTGAAAGGGCAGCTGAAGCTATTAACGCTGAAAATGTAAGAGAAGTTGGGGAAAGGGTAGCTGAAGCGATTAAGGCTGAAAATTTACGAGAAGAAGGTGAAAATTTAAGAGAAGCAGGGCATTCTGCCATAGAAAGGGGTAGAGAAGGTTTTGAAAATGGAAGAGAAGGAATTAGAAGATTGCCTATAATTGGGCGTCGGCGTCGTAGACGCAGTGCTGATATTTTCTTTGATAAAGAAAAGGCTCATAGCTTCCTTGATACAAGAGTGTCCCGTGTTAAAAGAGCTTCTAGTATTTGCTTCAGTGTCAAAGATATCATCACTGGCATTGATTCTGCTTTTAGTGTTTTGGTTGGTTTCGCAAAAGACATTCTCAATGAAATTATGACTCGAATTCCTATACTAAATTCCCTCCCAAGTCTCCCAAACTTTGACATCATTTCCAAGCTTCTTGGTATTCTTAATCTCCCAAATGTTGATTTCAGTGACCTGCAATTCAAAAATCAAGACAAAAATTTGGAATTCTTGAATCTTGATCTTTCCTTGTTTAAATTTGATTAGTTTTTGCATTCTCTTGGTGTATCTCTACTCTGTATTCCTGACCTGTGTGTGTTATTCTCCAAGCCTTAGCCTTACTGTTGGTCTACTCCTATCCTAGAGAATAAATGAGGTATTTTCATAGACTGAAAGTGCAGAAATCTTGATGGTTTCACACCAAATGAAAATCTGAATCATCCAGTTGCGATTATTTTAAATTAGAAGTGTAGTTTTTATAGTAAATAGATGATAGCTTGGTTTAGATTCAATGTGTTTTTGTATCTGTGCATAATTATACCTTTGTTTGGTTTTTGCATTGAATTTTTTTTTTGGTGATGCATATCAACTGTGAGACAAAGTTACTACTTTATAGTCTATTCTTTGTAATTCATTGTATTCAGTTGGGGACCCAGCACTCAAGGCTTTTATTACATTGTAAAAAGCAGAATATAAAATATGAAGAAAAAACAAAAAGATAAATAAATTTGACAACTATGATACATGACTTTTATTTTCCATTGTTTTGATCATGATTTACCAAAAAAACAGAAATGAATATTTGAATTCAATTGATTACCAGCAATTTCTAACATGATGGTCTTAGTCTAAAATGTCTTACAATATAAGTCACCATTCTTTTCCATAATGTATGACAGAAATAATGAAATGAAATTACAGTGACCCCCCTCACTCTTATTGCCTTTTCCCCTCAAAAAACAGATTTTCAATGAAACATATACTTTTCAATCTATCTGTAAGATGTTCTTTTGTAATATAGAAATAGGAACCAAGATATATTCTGACTTCAATGTGCTATCTAACAGAAAAATATCGAGATGGAAGTGACCCCTATATTTCCAGTCAAAACTTCTCAATCTTACAGCATGTTTTCTTTAGTCCAAAAGACTTCCCCCCAAAAAGATGCCTTCTTAATTTATCATAGAATACACTTAATTACTGGCTAAAACCCATCCTGTTTATTCATTGAAAAGTTCTGAATCTATTTTCAATCTCTGTACATTCTGTTGCTATGGTAACCATGTATCAAGCTTTGTTATGATATCGTAAATTCCAATCATACACAGAAATATATACAATCTAATATGACTCATAAATAAACGCATTATGCTACATTGTAATATACAAAATTATGTACATCACCCTCCCCCCATTTTCCACTTAGATTTCTTCATACCAAGAGTAGCTATTGTGAGCTGCTGCTGCCACCTTGAGGTGAGAATTTCAATCCATCCTTTGTAAGCTATACAGACTTATTATACAGAGTTATTTGACAACTAATTATGCAACAGCAATTTTTTTTAGTATTTCTCCTAATATTCCTGTACTAAATTTTCAATATTGCGCTTTTCCAATACCTTTTACAACAACCATTCAGCAGCAACATCTGCTTAATAAGAATGCTTTCCCTGATTGTTCTGAACACGTTACTCAATGATTTGCAGTTGTAAAATTCTAATTTTCAAGTAGTTTTCTCACCTACTCAACATTAACAATTATTCAGTTATTCAGCTTTTAGAATTACATGACAGAGTTTGTATAAAATCAGTTTGTTTCATTAAAAAAAAAATTGTCTTCAAGAACTGATAAAAAAAAAGGAAGAAGCATTGGTTGGAGAAGATATGACAAAATATTTTGAAACATTTTACCACAGACAAGTACTCAAGTTAAGCAAAGCTCCAATTTATTACAGAACATAATATTAACCAATGGTTTCTGCAGTAACTTTCCAAATCTTTCTATTCACGACTCTCATTCCTTACGTTGATAGAAATATGCGTCCTTTACTTTCTTAGAATCTACACCAAAATTAAAATACCATTTTACATCCATGCAACGAGTATTGGAAACATTCTACAGACTTCATTTCAAACAGTCTTCACATATTTAGCGTAATCTGGATTCTCAAAGTGACCCCACTGTCTGCAGAATGACACATCTCAAACACATGCAAATCTATGTGCGTTACCAAGGAAACAGCCATGTAAAGGAAGTGTTCGTGAGTTGATTTGTGTATGTGATGACAGACGTAATGCTACCTTTCACATGTATGATTATATCTATTCTTTGGTTGAAATCCCAAGTGACGTTACAATTCTGAAGAGTCAGCTCTGTAGCTTGTAGTTATGAACACATGATAATTATAGAAACTTGTTTGTGAAATGACCAGCAGGTGGCAGTACAATCAAATGACGCTGGCTGGTAATTTATCAAAGACTTCAGTGTTGGAGTTTGGGTTTGGATTTAGTTGTTGATTGCTTCCACGACGAGGCCTTGGAATTGTAGGATTTTCAGGACAACCTTGATTACGCAGAAGGTCTGTACACGACTCAGATCCTGAGCTTTTTGCATACCACAATGCATTTCTACCTTCGTGATCAATGGCTTTTACATTAGCGTTATACTGAAAAAACAAAAGGAGAGAAAGCATTTTATAATACATGTTATCTAAATCTAACAAATCAATTGAATATTTAGACTGACATGCTGTTTGGAACTAAATCGTCATAAATTACAAAACCATACCTAAATTATGAATCTTGGAACCAATACCATTTTTTGCTAAATTCCTGATCATTTTGAAGCAGGCTCCAGGGACTTTTCACAACAATAAATAACCTCATTTAGATCAGATTGACAAAGATTACATATGTAATTGAAAGCTCTCTGTAAGAGTGAAATTTAAACCAGTCAAAAATTATATTACTAATGATTAATTCAAAATTCTTTAAAACCAATACCTACCCAGAGCAAAACTTGAACCAAGACTGTGTTTCCTAAAGCTGCAGCAATGTGTAACGCCGTTCTGGCATCCGTCCTACTGTACGGTGCATTAATGTGTTCAACCTTAGCGTAACCAAGCACCAGAACTGTGTTGTGAACATCTTGTCTTGCTACAGCATCTATTAATTGCTGAAAATAAAATTATGGGTTAGGTTAGGAAATGGGTTTAGTATGTATTCAATCTAATTTTTCAGTGGCATTACCATGTAATTAATTCTATTGGGATGTCCTCTTCAATACTTTTGACGAAGAGTTTATTGGATTGACTGTTGCAAAGATTCAAATTTCATCATAAGCAGGGGTTGTCTGTTCAGGTTTATTTTAACTGTTCTCACATCCTGGGATTTTTTTCAAGGAAATTTTGATTCTATTGCCATTTCAATTATAGGATAATGTCATTTTGAGATGTCTCACCAAAAAGGTTGTATTTACCATCAAATGTCTTCACTAAGGTAAAGTGAAGTTACAAAAAAAATCGCAAAATACTTACTTGTGTAAGGGGTACATCCAAATATGGAGGTGGAGGTAGAAATTCTTTTAATTCGTATTTTGATCGGATCCATTTTTCTTTTTCTTCCCTGCAAACAAGACGAGTCAATTTAGAAATCGTAAAAGAGAAATATTAACAGCACACGGAATTGAGAAAGTCCCAACACAATCACAAATTAACTGAAATGGGCAAATATTCCGTGTACAAGAATTAAATAGGTACTAACCTTGGAGATTTGGGTTCAGGTTTATGTCTTCCTTTAGGATTTCCCTCCCATATACTATTTGCTAAAGTGTTTCCAACTGCATGCATTATGGCCACATATTCAGGCCTACAAGAAAAAGAGAATAACATGAATCAGCATAGCACACAACAACTTGTCAATCAGACTAATAAGGGCTATAGAAACATTTCATCAATGTGTGACAAAATGGAGTAGACTCGAGTTCTTAGACCTGGCTTTAAGTTCATGACCCTCTAATTCACAAGCCAGCATTTTACCATTACACTAACAAGTCTGGGACATTCACCATAGTTACAAATGCTTTACTTTCAAAAACTAATAATTCTGAATATCAAAGAAAACATTGATCAGAATTTCATCTTCCCATTTTCACATCTAGAACTTGTTACATAATTCCATTACTTTTTCAAACATCAAATACTTACGGCCACTCGTCAAGATCTAAGGACCGTACTCTGGATAAATGTGCTCCTAAATTTCTGTGAATTCCGGAACATTCTATGCAAATCAGAGCACCAAGATTTATACTGGCCCAATCAGGGTCTGAAAGAAACAAAAAATATGTCATAAAGATATCACAAATACAGCCATTTTGAATATTCAATAAGACAAAACACCAGACCATTAATATGAGTCTCAAAAGTGTTGTTTTAAAACTACTTACTTAATTCATTACAGTCCGCACAGAATCCATTTCCTTTAACAGATCTAATAGTGACCCCCGCTGAAGGGTCTGTTGTACTTCCAAGCCGTGCCTGAAATTATAAAAAAAAATGACGCAATTATTGTCTGCGGAAATCTTCTATAATCCTTCCAGATTCATTTTCCCCTGCCATTCCATGTTAATAATTCCCTCATAGTCACACGCTTCAATGCTAATAGTGTTTAGTAATTTACTTCAATTTTTTTCATAATGTCATTCTATTAGCGTGTACAACCAAACGAGAATTTCCTAAATATTTCAAAATTATCTTTATCTCAAAAGTATTGTTAAATATTTCCAAAACTTGTAATGATACTACTTACTTCTAATTCTTGAAGAATACCTGAACAAACAAATGACTATTTTTGATTTTTGAAATCCTTACCTTTGCTTTGGAGCTTTCATTACATTGTAGACTAGATAAGATTTGTTGTTCAATGGCAGTCACCCACTCTTCCCTTTCCTCAATGCTACCAGCCTCAAAATGCCAAGACTTGTTGTCTAAAGAAACTATCATAAACTCATAGCCATCGGAATCTAATAAAACAAACAAACAAACAAACAAACATGTAGATATTATTTTCTTTTACAACATGAGTTGGTCTAAGAATGACAATTTAACCAAAAGGAACTGTTATTAGCCTTCCAATATTCATACAACTTCTCAGATATTGAAAGTCAATGCAAAGATCTTATTTGTATTTCAACCCACCTCCTTCCCCACCGGCTCCATCATTTTTATTGGTACCACTTTTGGCTCTTTTATGTCTTTTTTTCACATTTGGTGTTTCTATTTTTGAGTTGGGTGTGTTTGCTACAGATGAAAACAAGTCCATGCCATTCAGAGTTAAGTCTGCAAAAACAAAAAACAGGAAATGTTGATATTTTGATGAGACCATCAGGGAATATAGCCCTACCCCCACAGAACATGTTTTATCCTTCCCATGGATATTCTAACTGAATTAAATCCGGATTTTCCCTTCACCAGTTGGAGACAGAACCCATACACTAGTATGAACTGCTGTATTTTTCAATTATTAGGTTAACAGCCGACAAATAAAATCTGTTAGCTGACAGAGTGACAGTACCCTATAGAGATTTGTGTTAATTTCAGAAACAAACATTTATCTAAAACATTTTTTTCCAAGCCTGACTACAGGACCACACATTAATCTGAAAAGTATGTATCACTTTCAGTAGCAGCTTGTTTAAAGCAAGTTGAGTATGTAGGTATAAATTAGCCCTACATCAGTAATCAATATAATTATTATGACCATGATACATCTATACTGAAATTTATCACTTTGAAATATGTAAGAATGTACAAGGGGTGGATAATGGGACAAATGGAATTCTGAATTAACTTCAACAAAATAACACTGGTCCAGCTGGATAAACATTCTAAATAAGGGATAATATCACCCAGTTATAGTACCAGGAGATTTAAATGCTTACCATAGTAATGGGTTCAAGCAATGTCCAGGAAGGCAAAGCATTGGTTCAAATTAAAAAGAAAATGGAGAAGAAAAAAACAAACAATTTACAAACTTTTCAGAATATCAACAAGACTTTTTCATATTTTCCAGAAACAATTTAACAATTATAATCAACATCAGTTCTTTAACTTATATATCATATTTCAGTATTGACATCCAAGCTTCACAAAAATGACATGAAAAACTGTACACATTTCATTCTGACTGCCAGATATTAAGACTGCACAAAGATGTCGTTAAAACTAATACAAAATGTCATTAAAACTGCATGAAAAGATTGCACAAAAATGGCATTATGCCTGCACAAAAATAAAACTTACAGCATTCTTGAGAAAAAACAACAACATACAGACAACTCGCATAAATGAAACCAAATCAAAATAGAGATAAAAGACATGCACTAACTAATACTATAAACTTATATACATAATCCATCATGCATTACTAAAGAAAGAAGATTGAACGCCAATGAAACCCTTAGGCACAGAACTAAATAGAAACAAAAGTTTAGAAAAGTGATTCATAATTATTACAGGAGAATATTAAGGAAATGGAGACCGGCTAATTCTTTCTTACTACAATGGGTCTAAAGTGAATCACTTTATCAAACTTTCAGTAAACGACTTCATAACCGTACCCCTAAAACGTCTTTCAGAACAGACCCATAAGAATATACACATGTACCCTCAAACACCAGTCA
>JAVSBT010452769.1:0-18890 GCA_033118115.1 Pharyngocirrus eroticus
TGATACTATAATTGGAGACCTTTGAACTAAGACTTCTTAAAGAAAATGGGGATCTGTGAAGGATGAATCTATTGTTTGAATATAGTTGTCAATTAAAAAATTAAAAAAACAATTAAAAAAACCAAAACCTTTTCCTAAAAAATCTACTTCTGGCCCGGTGAAGACAGTACCGGAAACCACCCGGGCGCTCAACCCGAAAAAAACATCTTTTTAATATGGCCTTACTTACACATAATTTATTTCTGTTCGTTTTAAGGACCCTTGTTCTTCTTTCGGTATTTCTATTTTTCCTTTCTTTTCTCTTTGTGCACATGTCCTTATCTAAGAAGCAAAGAAGCAATAACACTAATAAGCTTGTATCATAATCATAGTATAGATATCTTGAGCAATTGCATATAAACTGCAAATCTTATAGGAACAGAGTAACAGGAAAACCAGACCAAGTCAGTAATTCTAACAAACCTGCAAAGTAATGAGATTATGAAGTGTCAATCAGGGTTCAAAAATTTAAAAAGAAGGATAAACCTAGCTGTTTAAAAACATGAACAACATTTAAAGCATACATGAAAATAAAACCAACCGATTTTTGTAAAAAAAAATTGTCAACATGTTCTTATGAGAGAACAGAATATAAACTGCTGTATAAAAAAACAAGGCCATGGAGAAGGAAATTTATCAAGTCTGTGTAACTATTTATGATGAAACTAATATCATCAACTGAGAGTACCACACACTTTACATCCACATACATGTATAATGCAGGATGATCTTTTTTAAAACTTACTTGTATGATTTCTTCATCTCCTGCTGTTATACTTTTACACAATACATTTCTTTCTTCATCTATTGACACAAAACAATTATTGCACCCCATCATTGCAAGTTTTTCCTAGAGAATGGGAGTAAACTGTATATTAGTAGCCTGTGGAAACTCCAGGAACGATTTCTTTATCTCACATTCCTTAATGAAAATAAGAATTTTAAACTCAAATTTCACAAGTAGTACTGTTCTAACTTCAAACAAAATAGCAAACTCAAAAGTCTTACATCTTGAAAGACGGGTTCCCACTGTTCCCTACTTCCTATTGCATCAGATCTGGCCACTACCTTACCATTTTGGCTGACACTCAAGTACTTATCAAACCCTGACTTTAAAGCAATTTTTGTGTCACTAACTTTTACTGCTGTTAGAATTTCATCAGGTTCTGGTCCCTGACCTGTAAAAAGGGTAAAACTATTCAAACAAAACATGTAACAAATAGTAAGACTGCATTTCTATTTAAAAGGGTAATGTTTTGAAGTTGTTTTATAACAACACTTTATATGTGGAATGTTATTGATATATCAAAACAGTTTCAAAAAGTTGAAAAATTAATTTAAGACTTTCACTGTATCAGGAGAGTCTTATGTTCTTACCTGCTTCATGCTTGGTCGCTAATTTAAAAAGGCCGTTATCCAAAGCTTGCATATAAGACATATCTCCAAACTCCATGGCAATTCCCCCTGTTATTTCATCAAAAGTTTGTGTCTTCCAATAGCCCCCTACAATTGGAAAATAACAAATGCTATGATGTTCATTTCCTATGATTAGATTCACAATATCAAGAGCAACCAATTCTATTCTGGGACTACAGGGAGGGGTGATATCCTGTAAAGGTAGCTTGAAATTGAATAAAATTGTTTCATTTGTATTTAGAAATGAAAAGGGGTACATAACTATCATATTCCTAACCAGGATTCACTACAATCTAATTTTCAAGTTTTGAATTCAGCAATCATGCTTCTTTAGAGTGTTCATAGTCTTTAGACAGTTGGGGAATAATAGCAACTATCACACAAAACCATTACCATGCATAGTATGTGGATATTTAACACATTCTTTTGATAAAATAGACATACTAACCGTGGCGAAGTGTGTCTTCTTCATCAAGACCATCTTTGTCTTCTTCTCTTTTCCTTTTTTTATCCTTTTTGTGTTTCTTGCTAGAAGAGAACAGCATGGAAAAGAGAGAAAAATACAGATAAATACAAAATAACATTATCCTAAATGCTCTTTGAATAAGAGCCTAAAATAACTTTTCACTATTACATCTTTGCACTAAAAGGGGAAGAAGCTGTTCTTGTACCATATTTGTAATAGACTTTGTATTATGAATATGATGTTTTTTTTCAAATGAAAGAAACTTACCGACATGATGGGCAGATTGTTGAATGAAATATAGAAACAATTTTAGCGTTTTTACATTGAGCTTTTGTGGCCAACTAAGGTCTTGACCTATGGTACAGAATACCATAATGATGTTGCTTACAAATAAATTGTCGTTAAAAGATGTTTGTATATGGTTCTAGCAGTTTGTGTGTGAGCTAAGAAGCTGTTCTTATAGAGAGAAAATGCTGTTTTAGCACATGGCCCTGATGGGAAAAAAATAATTTGTACATGAAAAAAAAAGATTGTTTGTTTAATATGCAAAATGAAAAGAAGTTTTCTACCTTAGACAGACATAGGAAGCTTTTTAAAAGAGGTAGAATTAAGATACACATATGCATACATCATTTGTTATTTCATTATCATTCTATTTTCTTATAGAAGTGTAAGTCTGTTGTCAAATTTGTATGGCTTCTGTCTTGCAATGATAAATTTGTTTTCATGTCAATGCATGAGAAGTTTTAACTTAAACTTAGTTAAAAAATCAATAAAATTAGGCCATCATAATATACTTTTTACAATTGTGAAAAATATATTTTATTTGCGAAAGGGACCGTCCAACACTGCAGGTTTTTCTGTGTACACTATTTGATGATTTCTCAGCATCTGTTATTCCATGATAGTGTAATGGATTGGGACGATGCATGAATGCTATCCATGAATGACATGATATGACCAATTGAAAAAAAAACAATAATAAAAAACACTTGTAAAGAATTTCCTAGACCTGGCTTTTGAACTCATGACTCTGTGACCCACAAACCAGCAAAATTATCCTGACCATTAAGGTTGGTCAAGAACTTCTTAAAGCTAGTAAAAACAAGTTAGTCTCCAATCAAATGTAAGTCTTGACTAAATAAGAACTATGACTATGACATGTTACTCTCTCAGTCTCTGTAGACTGTAGTGTTGTCTGTACGAATAGTATTTTCCCCATGTATGAACAGTATTTTCTCTCTTGTCGAAATTCTAGAACCATGTACGATAGGTTGGTGACAGCTTTCTTAAGCTTTCACCAACATCTCTTTATATTGGTAGAGATTTCGGCAACATGTTTTTATTTTTATTTTTTATCCCTCGACAGCAAAATGAATGGACGTAAAGCTTACATAGTTGCTTGTGAGCGATAATAACGGAATATATTAATTACCTCTTCTTTTTCTCTCCTTTCAACTTCAGTTTTCCAGATTTTACAAAAGAATATGAATCTGCCATGTCTCTCGCAAACCCTGATAAATATTATGTTTAAATTCAGTGTATAAATAACTATCTTTCGTTAACTTTTACTCGTGTTGTTTTAGATCTTACTAAATCTCGTTACCTGCAATTGATGTATCGCGAGATCAAAATAAAAATAAAAAACGTCACTAATGATAGATGTGAACTCACATTTTGACAGCTGTAAGGTGAATCTCAGCCTTCCTCTGAAAGTCTAAACCCAATATTGTTCTATAGAGTTAACCAAATCACAAAGTCATAAATGGAAGAAGAACCGACAAAGCCCCAGGTAGGGTTCTATTACACTCTTTTCTATCTAAGTCTTATCTTGCATTTGTTTTTTCATTTTTTTGTCTTGATAAGAGGTGGAGGCATTAGAAGTTTATTTATGACTTTTGTCTGCAACTAGCTGCAGGTGGTTTGATGAAGCCTGTCCTCCCTGAATCATTGGGTTACAGCATTTGTATTTTCATGATTGGACTTACAGTTGAATATTGAATAATGCATTGAAATACACTATGGTCAATTTAAGCCCTATAGTGTTACAGGGTACAGCAAGTTTAGTATTCATGTACATAATATTATTATACTTTATAGACAGCAGTTAGACAAAAGTAGGCATAACATTATTACCACAAATCTAATTCATACAGTGATAAACACTGTGTTAGGGTATAAGTTCTATATATACTGAGAAAAAGAACTAATGGAATATCGGTACACATATTTGGATGCTCAAAGAAATATTACCACATGTACAGAGGTACATTTATTGATACTGACATGTATGCTTCTGTTAATTATTTGAAAAAAATCATTGCTTTGTTGAAATATGGTTTGTTTCATAAAATGGAAGGTTTTCTCATGGATGCAGTTGGTTCGTCCTTGTAGAAACAGACTATGTTCAGAACATATTTATGAATGTCAGTAGTGAAAAAGAGTATTTTTTTTCCAAGCTCATAGACAAACTGACAAGTAGAAAGTAAGAGTCATAGGCATTTTAGACAAGCAGAGAACAACAACATTCAAATGTATGCACATGTTCACGTATCTCAGAAAATGAGATGTTTAAACAAATAGCAAAAATGACTGATGGTAGAACAACAATGAAATTTCTTAGACATTCATAATAGTTCAATTTGATGGGGTGAACTTGAATATTGTAACAAAATTTGGAATGAATAAGTGCATGAAATTATACATAATCTAGAGTTATTTTTATCTTTAAAAAAAAATATTATATGGCATAGTTGTCAGCATGTTATTTACATTTAAACGAAAGCAAAATGTCTTTTGTTACACAGACTTAATTCATACTAGACCATATGATGTAAGTAGAGATCATAATACAAATGAACTTCATGATTTTAACCAATGTTGTAAAGAAATCTTTATTACTTTGAAAACTATTCATGCTCTTCATAACAATTTCAAAACTGTTTTAAAGTTCTTTATAAGATTATGAGAATTTTCTAATATTATTTTTCCCATGCAACACCTAATTTGTGTCTTTCAACTGAATATAATAACATGTATTATAGTTCAGTATATTTTGGCAGAATTACAAAGACTCACCTCCTAATGTGAAAATAACACAAAGCAATCTAGAGTTGATACAAAACTATGATACTATTTTTGACCTGCATTTATAGATATTTTTTTTCACACAAGCTCATCCAAAAAACATGAAAAACATGACAAAAATCTAGGTGTTAAACAGTCAAACCTTTATATGTCAATGCATGACCATGACTCAATAGTCATTTAACTGTAGTTGTATCTAATAAGGAATCTGAAATAGGTGAAGTCCAAATCGATTAGTATTTCTATAACTCTCAAGATTTTTGATTTCTACTTTAGATCTTTACTATTATATAGTTAGTACAAACTTAGAAATGTAAATTTGGATAACTTAGAAAGTGTGTTTGACTGGTTTTGTTATATACATATATACTTATACAGCATATTTACATTTATACTATGTTATATCTGTCTGATTGTAACAATGATCAATTTTATGTACCCAAACATTGATAGAAGTCTTTTGAAATATCTTTATAGATAGGTTGATTATTTTGTTGCTTTCCACTTTTTAAACATGTGTGATCTATTCCTTTGAATGAAGTGTGAATAGTCATTAAATTGATAGATGTGATAAGCTTTGAACCAATATTATTATGATATTTGTATACATTGAATCAGGTATGAATGAGCTCAACTGTATTATTATTAATCTGCTATTTGCTATAGTGTTGTATCTTTTGTATTTTTTTGTAAGCTGTTTGCATTGCTGTAGTAATCAAATTGCTATCTGTTATTTTGTTACAGTAATGAAATAGTTATTTTAATTTTCTATAAAAAAAAGGAGCAAAGCCTTAAATATTTGTATTACATAGAAATTATTGAGGATTTCAAAGTTAAGTGAAATTTCACAAATGGAAAAAAGCGTGTGAGATATTTTTGAAAGGCAAAGTGAGGACAATTTACCTTCAAAGATTACATATTCTTTCAACTAATATCTTTACCTTTCACTACATTTGTCATTTCATAATCCATATATATGAACATATGATACACAAAATGAACATAGTTATAACGAAATATATACTTAAAAGTGAAGACTGTTTTGACTACAGGGGAAATATTACTTTTGAAAAGCTCTCAATAGTTATAAGTTATGTTCTAATACTTTGTATTCAGAACTGGGTACTTTACTAAAGGTCCAGCTGTATATGTTCTCATCTCTTACCTGTCTACTTATTGCACCTGTATATGTTATTTTATTACTTTAGTCAGAATGATAACATACCATGAGATTTTTTTGTGGAAAATAATCAATGGTTGCTCTTGAGATATGCAGTTACTATGTCATATTTCAAGATCTCCTTACTAGCCTTATTTCATCATGTTTAAAAGGGTTTTTTAATTGATATAGGCAGATAATATGTTGGCACTTTATTAATCATTGGGTTGAGGTGAGCTTATTACTTCATAAATCAATAAAAATACCTTCCTTTTTTAGGTATTATGTGATATTTTTGTACGTCATCTCATTTCTGCTGTGGGAAGCACAGAAAATATTGCAGCACTATTATAGTAAACATTAATTAGTTGTAACCAATTCAATAATAATATTTGCTGAACACTGTCACTGGGAGATTTATTCACACTCTGAGGGAATCATTTTGAAATTATGACATCACAAAGTTTTGGATTGATATCTTGTAGATAGATGTTAATGTGAGCTCACATCCATATGTGGACATCACAATGGTCCAGTTACATAACCTCTCTTTTTCACTTATTTCACATGCTGGCAGCAGATTTGTCCTCATATTTTGAAGAAACCCTATGTGAACTATGACAATGTATTGGTCTAAATCTAACATAGAATAATAAATTCATACCCACTTCATAAAGGATATTACCAAATTTGTGTTGGGGCAAACAATTTCTTGAGATGTGTGAAGACTTAAAAAAGCTCCTTGAGCTCTGTTCAGAGAAACATTTGAAATTTGGAAGTTTGCCTTCGCAACTAGACAAACAGTGTAACTTCATAATCATTGTTGACATGCTTTCTTTGTCGTGGACTTAGTTTTTAATGTGTTCATATAACAACATACTATTCCCTGAAAGTGGTTTTTATATCACAAAGAATATACATACTTTAATAGCATGTTAGTAATCAAATTGTGTAAGAAACACAGCTTGATAAAATGATGGATTATGTTACTGCTAGTATATTACTGTTGTTGTTACTATTTTTAATCAGTTCAAAAGTTTGGATTGGCTAATTTATTTATACTTCTGTTGTATTTCTAAAATTACATTCTTTTTTTTTTAATTTTAAATTTTCTATATCATGTTTAGAAATATAAGGTGAAGGACTTTTCCTTATTCTAGTGTGAGGCTATCTTTAGGCACTTTAGCAGTACGATGCATCCCTTAATCACTTATGACAATTATGATGTATATCTGATTTTTTTTATGAATGTGAAATTGGTTGCAATATCCTTTTTATATATTCGGCTACACACTGGTCATCATTGCCCTAAGTGACCCTAAATGTCACAAGCATAGCAATTACAAGGATCACCAACCAATCTCTAGCTTGGCAAAGCTTATAATTTTTATCCCTGACAATAGAATCCCCCTGCTGGAGCCCCTCTAGTGTTGTGAGCATGAAGAAATTAGCACGTGATCAGCTTGTCAGTTTCAAAACATTGATTCCATCCTTCTGACAGCAGCTTTTTACACAAAGAGAAGAAATGAACTACTACAGATGTTTCAGGGACATCGATGGAGAAACAGTTAGATTTTATACTTGGAGTTAAAATTCTTGAAGTGATTTTATACCTCATGAAAATATGTATGAAAGGTTTATAAGAGGACCTCAATATGAACATATTTATGATGGATTAACTTGTGGACAGGTATGTTATTTTTTTTTTCTCAAGAAGTTTGAAAGTCAGAAAGTGAACTTCCATGAAATTGTAGAATGTGGTTCAAGTTGTTTTTTTGGAAGTGCAAACAAACTGATGGAAGCTTGCATTATGTGAACATTTTATTACTTATTATTTGCTACTATGCTTATGTATTGATCTGCGATATCAAAGATATTTTAGTGTGGTTATGTAAAGTATGTTTCATAACAATTTTTATCCCTTGAACATACATTCATAGAACTGATTTTTTTCCTTGGTAGAGCTGGAATTGCAAAAGTAATCGAACTTTGTACCTGTTTGATGTATGTTCATCATAAGATATTGTTCAGTCTTGTCTTACATATTGTCTTGAAATAATTCAATTTTTCTAAATGATAGATCTGCCACAATAATTCTAATCCAAGTCGCTGACCAAGTTTATAAAGCTTGCTCAAATAATCTTTATCAATACAACACAATTACGCTGTATTGAACTTTTATTAAAGGAATATGAACATTTAAGAACAACCAGAGATCAATGTTCTATTAACACGAATCTTGGATGCGAGAGATCAGATGAGACATATCACTAGGTTGGGAGGTCAATAACCTATAACAAAATGACGTTCTTTTGCTGGCAGTTGATCTACATATTTCGTCTTAAAATGTTCCACATACATTTAAATGAACAGATAGAATGCTTTCACTAATCAAGACTGATGAACCATAAACCATTTTTTTTACAGCAATGAAAATCTCTGCTTATCAGAGCAAATAAACTAGGTCAAACATTCTAGGAAAATATTGCTCAAATATTGGTTATCAGATTTTATTTGCTCAAACTCTCATTTAGATTTTTTTATGTTTCATTTAAGTGTTTACTGAGTAGGGATGTTATTTGATGAAAATAATACCAAGTGTTTCTAAGCGTGACATGGGCACAACTTTGTTAAAGACATGTGTTTGTTTTGTCAACTAATTTCATATTAATGTAAAAATATGCAATGAAAGTAATAGAAGAGTTAACATGATTTTACTCCAAGATCTTTCCTAACGTTAACCCAATACTAGGTTTTGCTATTGCAGTGTATTTTCCTTGTTCCATTGTTTTAACAATGGAACAAGGAAAATAAAATTTCATATCCTGGCTTTTTGCATGCATGTTGTTGTACATCTCACTTTTTATTGCTATTTTTAGAATTGAACAAATTTGTTCATTTCAATCAATGTCTCTTACTCAGCTGCTTACACGCCTAACTGGTGTTATTGGGATGAAATGTAACATATGGAGCCAGGAACAATTATTTTGTCAACATCTTAATCCAGACAGCTAACACAAGTATAAATCGATTAGGGAACCTGGGACACTTCAGATATATACTTCCTTAACGTTTTATAGCCGACATTTCATTTGTGTAAAGTAACGCTTCAGTACTTAGATATAATGTGGCTAATTATTCAATTTAACTGATACATAATTGTTTAGCTAGGTTTCCTCATATCCAAATTGTTGAACCATTTTATTACTGCAAATCTATGAATTCTCTACCAAACACTCCTCAACATGTAACAGTGATGAACGCTACATGTATCAAGTCTAGACACCAGTTCTAGGTATCATAGAATAGATTAAATTCCAACAAAACCAGTGGAATTTCAATCAAAAATTGTACCTAAGTATCACAAAATTATATACTGGTTGAGCAGACCTATTGGAATTCTGATGGGACTGAGAGTGTTAATTTAACAACACAGTTTCCTTATATGTATGGCCACTTCTCCTGAGCATCAGAACAATTTAAATACGAACCAAGGTTGGATTGTTCTGAATTATGATATCATTTTTCTATAACTTTCCAAAACTTCAATAGTGCCAATAGATGATTTATTTGTCAGTCCCAGATTAGAAATCAATACGGATTGGGTTTCATTCATTTTTGTGACGACTTAAAAAATGTCATAAATTTCACAGTCTTGATTGAATGACTTGCTCTTAGCCCTGACTTGATGCATTGATCATATGGGCAGAATAATTGAATGAGGCATTGTCTCCATCTAAATCTTATCATATGACATCCATTTGCATGTGATGATCTTGTTAAGTGCTTCTTGGCATGTAGAAAGTTATATTAGTCTTAGGTTTAGTGTGATTTCAGTTGATTTTTTGTGTTCTTCTTAATTTGTTATCACGAAATGTCATGCTTTATATCACTTTTTATATCAGTTTTAAAATGAAATAAACCATATGTTAAATGTTTCTTTTCATGAATTTGTTTGTAAAGTATGAAGGCTTTATTTCAGAAAACAAAAGTTCATAACATTTTCTTTGAGCATAAAATATAAATGTAGTGACTGAATCTTTTGAGACAAATTTTGTTTCTATCTTTTTCCATGATAATTCATTTGATAGGCTTTCTACACCTAGAGTAGAGACTAGTATAGAGACCTTTTATGTGCTATGAAGCATGAAGAAAATGGATATGGAAGAAAGGTATAGAGACTGAGTGTAATATCAGGTACCAGTGAAAACAACGAGCCAAATTGCTTGTATAATCGGTATATAATAATATTGATGTAAAACTACAACACAGAGTGGTTTTTTTATAATGAAAAATCTCAACCTGATTTATTCTCCTGGAAAGTATTCATTGTGACATAAGCCAAAATCAAAAGATACTTGGCTGACCAAGACAAAGGTACATTTTAATAGCTGTGTCTCAGCCTATTGGTTGTATGATCTAATCTGTGTGGTCATAAAGACTTGCCCTCCTACACTTATCACTACCACAAAGGGGGACAGATGCCAGCTTTCTTAAGGACAAGGAACAAGTAGGCCTATTGTTTTTATTTTCCTTTGTACAACTTGAATAATAATGAAGCAGGTTTGGATTTATTATATGGCTTGTGCAACACACACAAAAAAAACTATCGAAAAGCTGGGGCAATCCCTCCCGGAGCATCATTTGACTGGTTTGACTCCTTTTCCATAGGGTCAGGTAAACCATTGATATACACATGTATCTGTGACTGAAATTATGCCTTACAAAGTGCTAATATGAGGAATTCTTGTATGCGGGAAGGTCTTGAGGACAAGTAGCATAATTTGATTAGATAGAAAAAGTGACAAATATAGATTTATGGAAAACACTTGTAAGTCATATTACAAAAATAACTTCAAGATATCATTTGTCTCAAGTTGTCTATTTGTTATCTTGTAAACTGTTATGTATGGATAAATGATCTGTTAAGGAAAAGAATCTCTCAACATGGTTTCTTTGTTTTTATTTGATATCAAGTTTTGACATCTTGGCATTAGGAGCAATTTTATCATACAGTTATTTCGAATAACAGTAATACTTCATTATTCAATTTCATCCAATCTATTCCAAATGTAGTATATTTTGGTATCTAATTTCTATTTGTCTCTGCCTCTCTCCCTTGAATCATTGAATTCTGGACAGCATATGAGTTCTAATCCATGGGATAATTCATCTTACATGTACATATTATATCTTAACACTGTCAGGGATTGGTACTGTCCAGAATTTGATAAACTTTCCAGTTGTTTTCTTAATATATACCAGAACAATTCCCACCACCACTCAAGTTTCTATAAATGACATAATCTTCATGTCAGTCACAAAAAGTCATTCATATTCTATAATTGATTTAAATACCAAACCTTTATAATCAAGTACATCATAATCTTGGTATCAAAGAAAGACAATTTCCCTGAACATATCCCTCCCTACCCCTATTAATCATTTTTTATGATATCCCAAAACAAATGCCTTTTTTTCTCTCGCATCCTCTAGTCTTTTGTTGACTGGTGTCACTTGTTTAACCAAGGTCCTCTATATTTCATGTTTTTATCTAATAGAAGTCAATATTTAGGGATGGTTCACATATTTTATTAATTGATTCAATGCATTTAATCATTCCCTTGACTGTTCCTATCTGGTATTTTTTTTTATTGTACCAGAGATGCTTTGAAACATGTCACAGTAGTAAAATATTTGATCTATCTGGATGGCTCAGAATAAAGGACAACTATGAACCATCCCTCGCCTTTGATCTATGGAAATTGTTTCGTGTATGGATAAGCTCTGCAAGGAAATCTTTTCATGAAAGCTACCTAGAAAAGTAATGGCACTACTTAGGAGTTAGCTATTTCGACCTGTTGTGGAAAAACAACAACTTTACTTTACAAAAATAACAAAAAAATACAAAACACCAATGGAATTTAAGTTTAGCTGGTGCCATAGATGTTAAATAAATGTATCGATTAATTAGGGTTACTTTGTCTTAGTGATCTACCCTTTCAGTCCTTATGGGTTTCTTTATGTTTGGTGCACGAAAAGTGATTGCAAGAATTAGTGATCCTTTATCAAAACCAAATACAAAGTAAGGCTAGGTTCAAACCCCAAACCCCAAAACTTTCAGTCTGTTATATTTCTGACAATGGCTATAGGTTACGTTGAATAAGTGAATGACCTTCTAAGTTGATGATTACTATTTTTAAATTTGAAAAATTAAAAATGATGATTTCAAGCATGCTTTCTAATCATTGTTGTGTTTATAAAGGTCATGCATGGTATGCAAAGCTTGGTAAATAGCTCTAACTCAGTCATCAAAAATGCCAAAAATTAATCAAAAAATCTTTGAAGTGAATATACAAGCTATTAATTTGATTTAATGTAGAGCTAAATAACTCCTAAATCCAAAGGAAAAATGTTGAATGCATAGCATCACGATTTCATACAATATGTAATAGTGGATTGAAGCATGTGAATATGACATCCAGACCTTCATATGTGGGTGTTCTTCAATCAATCATTGGTAGGTCTAAGAACTTATTGAAAAAAAAAAACCACTTTGAATGTAAAAGTCTTAAATAAAATATTTGAAATTGAAGCTCTGTGGATTTTTTTTATGGTGTTTGATTAATGTATCCACTTTGTTATTCATAAGCGCATTGTTGGTTAATTTTAAGTGCCTAGCACTCCTTGTTTGATTAAAATGCAAACTAGATACAGGGGAAATGAATTTCTTTTTACTGCTTTACTGCAATTTAGTCTTGCATCAGATTTTTGATTTGATTTTTAAGATATTTCTCTTCAACCAAAACGCAAAGTAATTATTCAAATTATACAAAGGAAAGCTCTTTGTATGCCTAGGTCTGCATGTTTGGATCCTGTAGTTTTTACTTAGAAATGCATTGGGGTATTTTGACATGCTATTTAAGAATACTCAATGTTTTAATAGACAAGAACTTTGCATCTCAACTCAAGTCTCCTGTTTATGTACCAAAAGTAGATTCCTCTGTTTAAAGGGGGTATTAGGGGATAGTTACATGGATTAGCAAAAACATACGTAGTCATAGTATTGACCAACAAAGAACAAATTGGTTGAAAACATGCCATCCTTTGCTGAAATACAGGGCAATATACTGGGTATATGAACTGAAGAGGACAACCCCACACACACCCAGTGAACTTTTTGAAATTGCTAGTTATGATTAAAAAAAAGAAGATTAAATTATCTTATCATTTGCTTCAGTTTGCAGAACTTCCTTCACTTTTCATAATGCCACTGCGGTAGACCAATTTGTGCAGTAGTTGTTATAAATATTTTATTTAAACTCTGGTTGCTGTCGCCAATTAACTCAAATATAATTAAGTGGTAAAATGGTAGAGATGACAACCCTGGGGCAACGGCTTCAAACTTATAGAATTTTACTGTTTGGTCTTGGTAGTGTAGGTTTAAAACCCCTGATGATGATTACTGAGCCCCTGTAAAACGATCACTCAGGTATTTATATAAGTGAATACTTCATTAAAGCGCATCATAATACTAGATTAGCTATAGTATTTATTTTTGTATTCCAGGAATGCAAGGAGTGAAATTTAAATAATAGAATTTTAATAATAGGCTTTATTCTCCCCAAAGGTTTGTCAGTAAGCCATGCGTGCCTTAACTTTGACCTTAGTTAGGTGCAAATGTAGGGTCAATCAGTTTATATACCTGGGGTGGAGAGAGTCCATATCATATTATTTCAACATTATATTTTCATTCTTTTTTTTTCCTGGTTTATTTACACAACTAATTTAAGGTTCACAGAATCTGAACATTTGGTCAAACCAAAGGCAACACATTCTACAAATACACACACAAAAAAAAATAACATTCCATTGCGTTGTTTAAAAGATCTCTTATCTCAAATACTGACAATAATGAATGTACCATTGAACCAATTTCTTAGATCTAGACAATTTTCTACTATTTTTTTTTGGTAGATGCTGGTATTTGTCTGTGAAAACACATGTTGATAGATGTATGAACTTGTTTAGATTTGATTATTAAAAAAATTGTTACAAGTTACACATGTATGATATAAAAAGTCCGAAAAAAAGTATTTTTTAAGTTTTTTTTTATTTTATATTAACTATATTCAATCACTAGTATGTGACACCTTCAGGTTGAAAACATGCCATGAAATGATGTTGATATAAAAAACCTAAAAGCGCAAACATTACATTTTTCAGACTTATTTTTATACAATTCAAAAAACTCAACAATGCTGTCTCTAATACATGGATTTACACATGTAGATGTAGAAATAAAAAACATACAAGGAAAACATGCCATAGATGCTCAAATCATACAATTAAAAAAAAAACATCACTAAACAACCAACCCCAAACTTTTTTTGGGAATTGTGATAATTACAATAGTCAGGTTAAAGCCAAACTCTTCATTTTTTATATTCCTTTTAAAACAAATATAGTAATGTATTTTACTTAAATAACTAAAGTTTAAGAACAGATGTCTTTCCACAGATGCAAGGAATCACTTGTATGGTCAGATCTAATCAAGAAAGACCATATGTTGAATATGAACAGGTGGTTAATATTGGGTCTTTTTATTTTGTTCCCAATAGTTGTCATGTTTTTTTACTGTATATTGTCTTTTTTGAACAAAACATTGAAAAAAAACCAATTACATATGGTATAAGTCTCTTTAGTTATGAAATAAATAGAAATCACATGATAGTTAGAAGGATGGAGGATACTTGTGATGAGATCTAAACAATAGGTAGTGACAGATATAGAGCATCTTGATCTACTTGTGTGTGGACCCTGTTGTTGAATCATATCCTGGAAATTTGCCATGCAAAAGTATTAGGTGTATAGGGCATTCTCAACAGATCACAGGAGGATTAGTGCAAAAAAAGGACAAAACAAAGGAAAAAATAAAATCAGTATAGAGTAATAGGATTATTTTATAACAAACAAAAAAGGTAATGCGTCTTCTTGTTGTGTTGTGAAAGTGATGGAATTCATTCCGGACTATTTAGGTCAAGAGGTTTTGACTCTTGACCTGCTAAAAAGGCAAGGTCATGATGAATTTGACATGAAGTTAAACATTCTCAAGAGGTTTGTCTAAGTTCTAGGGGTTTGTAGTACAAGGGACATCCAGAGGCTTCTAAACTTTACGCTATATATACAAGCAATTATACATGAATCAATTTAGGACCAAGTTCCTAGCAACACAAAACCTAGCTTTATACGTTCTCTCTTATTGCTATATAAATCTGTCATTATATAAAACATATTCCATCCATTTCAAAGCTAATTTCTCTGTCACTGTTGTTAGTCTTTGATCTGTGGGAAGCATTTCATTACTTTGTCTACAAAAAGAACCACTCATAAACAAAGAAAACGTGTCTCCAGAGAATCAGCCTCCGAAAAGGTTATCTCTATTTGTTGACCAACATCAATTACCAGATGACTTTTTGGCAAATGGGATATATATGGAAAAGTAGAATAATACATTAATTCTGGCAATGCAAAAGTACTGTTGGCAAAACAGTCACATTATCTTTATTTATTGTGAAATGCATGAATCTTAAATCTAAGAAAGTAAAAGTAAAATCCAACAATGTACAGGCAATTTGAATGCCAAAGCTCTCAGTGATTTTTCAAGGAAACTGTTCTTTTACAGATTTCTCTCGTTTTCCTCCATTGCGTTTTTTAGCTATAAGGCTTATTTTATATGTTTTTCTTGGAGTTGGAAGAAAAGCAAACTGGCCAATGAAGGGTCCATTTGAACCACTTTTATTTGGGCTATTGGATGGCAAAATATGTTTTTGAACTAAATATTATTTCTAGATCAGATAAGAGTTATGTTACACTTGTGACAAAATATTAGAAATGTGAAAATAATGTCAGATCAAGAATATTTCCCAAGAGTTACAATGCACATTTCAGATAAGCTAATCCGGGTTATGATATAAGATTGTGATCCACATGGGACACATTGCTAGGTCTCACTGGTGTGTGATTATACTCTTGGCCTTCAATAAATGGAAGTAACCCAATCAAAATGTCTTGAACAAAATCACAACACAGAACTGAGACTAGGGCTGTCAAAACCTTGACCTTCAGATTAAAGGTCACAAACCAAAACAATATCAAAGATATAAAAAGAAAACACTGAGAAAAGAGGTAAAAACTCAAAAGCACTGGGTCAATACCATTTGTGTGGCTTAAATTGATGTGATGAAATAGGAATTCTGGAAAATAACATGGCTGTTGTAGTGTTGTTTATTGAATCACGAACAATGAAAACGTAAATGTTTGCTGGTTCCAAAAGGTCCTTAATTGTATCTGTGGATAAATACATAGACAAACTCAACCATTTAGCATATATTGGTGCAAAACATTTGATCTCAAATTATGGATCCATGTTTTGTGATACAGGATTAGTTCCTAGGAAAAACCTATCAAAGCAATAGCTTAGTGTATAGACAAGGAGACAATGTAACATTGGAATGTATACAATAAGCCACAAGTATGTTTATATTTGCAATAAATCCAAAATGTATGAGACAATTGGCAGAAAAATCAAACCTCTAAGTGAACCTTTTAGATCTTTTGAACATTAGTGTAATTGAATCTCCAGACAAACAATGCTAATCACCTTATGGTTTGGTATTCATAACATGTTCCACACATAATTTATATCTAATAAAGTATATGATTCATTTAAGCGATGTGGTATCATGCCAAACGAGGCTATTTACTTCATGCTGAATGGTTTCTTACAGTCATTTATAAAGGGCAAATATTTGATTAATCTAATCAGGAAATTCTGTCAATGAAATTACATGTTGTTACAAAGTAAAAACATGTTCATAAAACACAGAGTGTCTGGAACACCAATAACCTTAAAAATGGAATAGGAATTAGTCCTGGTAAATACTTTATGTATATTATACCACACAGCTAGATATTAATGGGTCCTATTGGGAAGAAAAATTGTGAATTATATTGTTGAGGCATTATGGTACTAAATGGTACTTTCTTAAACAAGACAAAGGACCTGGGAGTGTATTATTTTATCCCCATTAAAAATTAATAAATGTTAAAAATGACAATTTTTGGCCTTTTCCTAAAGAAATAATTTTGTTGATGGATTTTAGTATATTGTAGCTTAGAAAATAACAGGTAAACCAAGAAACATAGCCCTGTTTTTTTTCGATGACAAGTGGTTAGGAGAAAATTTAGATTGTTTGATCCTTAACAATACCTTAACAAGTGAATTTGAATTGATAGAGACACGCTGTCCAGGAAAAGTACTTGTTTAAATAGATGTTCTTGAAAGTAGAAATCATGGTAATGTAATGTTGATTTAAGTGTTCACTCCCCAGAAATTCTCCTTTTTCTTTGTTTTGAGGCAAGTTCTGTCTGTCTGAAATCTGGGACTGTTTTCTCTAGGAAGCTACTTACGATATTGGATAGAGAGGTTTAGTAAGATTAGAAGTTTTACAGATGGCTAAAAGATAGTTTACAGGAATTGACTCTCAAGAAACTGAAAAGGACAGATGTACATCCTCCTACAAGGGCTGGTTACAAAGTACTAGGGTCAAGGTCATATCTTCCAGATTTCACCAGGAATTTTATGAAGATAATTCAAGGAATGGAAAGGAAAAATCCCTACTTCTGAAAGGAATTTTGTCTTTCTAGTATTAGTTCATTCACCTGCTCTTGAAAAAATGATTCAACTCCAATCAGGGAGTGATAAAGAGAGAAGTGTGATAAGACATCAGATACTGTGGCAAAGACACTCTATCTGTCAAAGTTCATTACTGTCTTCCTTTAAGTTTCATCTGTAATGGCAATAAGGATTTGTCTCATCTAGATGTCATCCAATTAGGCTTTTCTTCTGAAATGAAATGTTCTATTTGGTTCCATTAGATTCTTTCAAATTTGATTTAAGTTAATTTTCACTTAGATTATTGCCATTTAGAAGTGCCATATCTTTGATTTCATGGCACAAACCATACTTCTAAATGCATCATTGTCATTTCTACTGTTAATGTTTCTTAACCATGTTGAATCTATCCCATGCCTTTGCAATTTTGTCAGCTATATATCACATTTATTGATTTCAATTCTTACAGAAAAGTTGTAAATTTTCTGGGAATATTTGTAACTCGATGAATATATCCTTTCGATCTTGATTTAGGTTTAAAATAAGCATGCCATTTCCAGAATTCCCATACATTTTTCCAGCCCCATTGATTGGTGGTGCAGATTCATCATCTTAAAACATTCTAGGTATGATTCAAGTATAATAAAACTGTCTTGTTAGATATGTGATTTATAACGTTTATCATCTTTTTAAAAAATCCTTTTTCCTTTTTTTATTATCAGATTGATTTTCCATGTTAAAGGAAAATCACATTACCAGTTAGCTAATCCATAGCATAATACAAAAGCAAAAAAAGGTGCTATTTCCTATTTTGTGTCAGATCATTACAGCCTAGTTCCTGGCTTTGGGGGTTAAAGGTTTCCTAGAAATCCTACAAATTGTTACCTAGCGAGAGACATCTTTGTGTAAAGTGAATGGTTTAGTGGCAATAGGCTACAGTCAATGGTTGAACACTGTCAGGCTTAGCTACTTCAAAGTTTCATCCGTTCATATGAAAAAAAAAGAGGAAAGAAAATTCTTTGGGGCCCCATGTGGGATGTGTGATA
>JAVSBT010452880.1:0-15362 GCA_033118115.1 Pharyngocirrus eroticus
GCTACACGGTTCACAAGCCGGATCGTGCCGGAGGTGATCCGTGTTGATCCGGCATCTATATGGGACTGGGGCTTTAGCACAGTCGTAGCTATTGTAACTCGAATGGATCTTTTGCTTTGTTTCAGTGGACAAATGCAATACTCGATTTGTTGAAGAAAGGGACGCAATGACTGATTGGCAAAGATCTTGGGGCATTGACTCTTTCATTGAATTGGTTCATCTCATCACTCTTAAATAAGGGAGCAAGAACGTGGATTCATTGTTTGTTTAAGTGATATATCTCTGAAGTACCTGTTTTTCCAATTCCAAATATGGTTGACTGTAAAGACATATGGGATTTCTCAAGACTTTTCTTAAACATTTAGGTTTGATAAGAAACACTAGCTGACAGATGGAGCTCTCTATGTAACACATTTTTCAAGGAGGCTCCAAAAAACATTTGACTGAAATATTTTTTAGTGATGTAAAAGAATTCAATAATAATAATTTTTAATTACATTTTTTTAAAAAATGGTTAAAAACTTAACTGGCTGAAACAAAAAAAATTGTTGTCACTTATAAATTCTGTTTTGTCTTTCACTAAAAAAGTGGAATTTTGTACCTAGAATTATCCTAGAAATCTTAAATGTGTGTTAATACTGAAGGAGGGGATTGGTTAGTTTGTTGTTTAATCAATTGGTTTGTTGTTTAATTGATTGGTTCATATATTGATTTATTATACTGTTCAACTTATGAATAAAAAGACAAAACATTTTTTTAATAATTGTCTCTTTTGACTTTTATTTGTATGGCATGGATTAATTCATGGTTCTATTCTACACTTGTTTGCTGGAAGGAGGAAAGATGTGCCACATGCAAAGCTTTCCTTATCATTGCAAGGCAATTGAGAAAGTTCATTAAAAAGAAGATGTATTTGTGTACTGTATGGATTCTTATATTGCCAGATTTAATCTAATAATTCCTTCTCCAGCCTACTTAGACAAATGACCTAGAGCAAAACGGAATCGAAAAGGCAAAACCATAATTTAATCAAGTGTAAAATGATGTTGGAGAGGCTGCTTGTATGTCGTTATTAAGTCGGTCAAATCATCATAAGAAATGTTAGATTTAATATGACATTGTGTATTAAGAACGATGAATAGTGCGTGATAACTTTAAAGGAAAGCACAGAAATTCTATCTTTCCATAAATGGCAGACACCCCTACCCTACTTTGGAAGTAGCTGATCAAGAAATTGAAAAAGTATGAGAGTAGTTATTCACTGCAAAAATGTTTGTTTTCATCGTTTTGGAGCTTATTTCATAAATGGTTTAAAAGTAGATCATAATTATACTACATGTACATTGTTTGATGAAAATTGAATAAAATTGGAATGACAAAAATGGTGAAGAGTAATTTAGGTACTATTTAACATTGTAACATGTATATAATTACATAATAGAAAAATGTAGTATTATAAAATTGAAATTTTTAATACTTTCGAAGACTTTGCTTTAGTTTGAAAAAGAAATTCTATAACAGATTTCTAAAATGTCCAAATTCACTACTTTGCTTAATATTTGTGTTGTTATGGTAGAGGAAGTTTTCATAATATTTCTATGCACTAAAAATATATCTAAAATATGGTGTCTCTAAAGAAAACAGTACTACTTTCACTAACAAATCTGTGCTATTCAAAATTTTAGAATGATAATGATAGATCTACATTTCAGACGGTAATATGAACTTCAACCACTGCTCCCCTTAGCAGTCAAAACTACTGACCCACCCCTGAAAAACACAAAGAGGCGTTAGCATGTGAACTGAGAATCTTTTAATCTCAACTGAACAATAAGTTGATGATGACTTTCATATCTCTTTGCCATGCCTGATCTCTTGGGTAGCTTATCCACTGTTGTGTAGCACAAGTTCCTGAAAGCTGTCATTTTGTTAATGATTTGGTAAAGTACATTGAGGATAGCTGCATGGGGTTTATTTTTTTGCCAGAGAAAAGTGCTTTAGTTATTATTGGGTGAATGGGCATAACATGTTGTCTAACCACAGAAATGATGCCTAGAGTTTTTCCAGGTCAAGAAAAGGAAGTTCCTGGGAGTATTCCTAAAAATTCTAGTAGCCTATATAGTTTCCTACAAGAAAAGTTTTGTGTTATCATAAGGATGAGGGTCTAATTGCCTTTATTGATATGCATGAAGATATGTCCCAAATTATCATTTTCAATGAAAATTAAAGCTATGAAAGTATACATTTTTGGCTCAAGGACATCCTTATTCACAATAAGACCCTCACCACCCCCCCTTAAATTGAACTATTTATGGATCATCTATAGAACAGTCCAAATACGATTTTTATTTTGATGATAAAAACAAAAAGAAATTTCACATAAAAAACCCGAAAAGAAAATCAAGATTTTCAAGTTTTGTTTTACAAATTATACTAAAAAAGAAACAAAACTTGTATAATATCCTATTTTTTTGCAATGCATAAAACCTTCTGTTAGACACTAGTGCACTCTTTAAGATTGCCCCACATGTCCTTAACTCTATATAAGGATGTGTACAAAGTTATTGGCAATACTTTCTCAATTTTGTAGTACTGATGTATTAGTATGCAAACCATGTGGCTCTAAATGGATTATTTCTGCCACTTTACAAAATTGTTGATATGACATAGGAACACAATGCATTAGAGGAAACAATGTTAGAGATTCCATGCTAGAGAGTGACACGAAGAGATTTATCTTTAAGTGTACATGTTCTTGAATTCCTTCAGCGTTTTCTTCAAGGTGGAGTTGTCACTGTTGTAACAATTTTTGGGCAAGATATGCAAAGTATAAAAATGTGAACATGTGAAATATTATGGAACTTTTTTTTACAGGGTATGAAAAGGAAACACAAAAAATAAGATGTTGATATGAATATTATTGTCAAACATGTCATTTGTAGTAAACATTCATGTTTATAAGTCAGCATATCGTCATATGAGAACGCAAAAGCTCTATCTGAGGAAGAAACCTATGACAGTTAGAGCTTTTGCATTGTCATGTGACGATATGTTTTAGCAAGCTGCACTTAAATGGTAATGAATGATATTGATGATGATGACGATGATGTTTCGGGGTCGATTCACTTCTTTTCTAAGAGGGACCTGCAAACAAAATTATTAAGAAAATGGATATAAATATCAAGATTTTAAGGGTCTCCACTAATGCTTTATGATAGGGCAAACACTGCTGGTCCCTTGGCCCTCAAGTAATTATATCCCTGATGTTGATAGTAATGCATTAATGATAGGAATATTGATAATAATTATTCAATAATGATGATAATCATAGTTAATAATTATGATAAACTGTACACAATACAAATGACCAAGAAGTAAGAAAAAAAATATAACTATTAGGAAAAAAACAATCTCTAGATAGTTATCAAATAGTTAACATATAGATCAGTGTATAGATGGTCTTGTAGCATAGATATTGTAGCAGCAATGTAGCTGATGGGATATGCTGAGCTGTCATCTTTATTGTAGTTATTCTAAGATGTCATCTCTATTATTCTTTTCAGGCAAATTTCCCTAACATAATAAAAATAAGATTATGATAACGATGTATGATAACTATATTGCTTTATTGTACACAGTGAATATGGTCAGTTAAGTGACTTTGCAATAAATTCAAATGACAGACATGAAAATAATTAAACTATCATTTACAATGCATTTGAGACAAGCAAAAATGCAAACAATCAAAAATTTGAATTAGTTTTTACAAAACAGATAATGAGAACTGAAATAAATATGAATATGAGGCTAGTTGGCTAACAATTAATAGTATTTTTTTTACATACTTGTATGTGCCATTATATTACACTATTAACAGTTGATGATTTATGATTCAAGAAATTATACAGGAAAATATTTGGAGTTTCCATATTCATCATTTTTGTCAGAATATCTTGTCAGACTTTACAGAAAAAAGTTTTTTTTTTTTTAAATTTCAATCTTTTTTTTTCTTCTATATTTTTGTGATTTGTTGCTCTAAAGTAACCTGAAGTCAAAATTTTTACCATATTTTGGTGTTACTAAAAAAGAAATTCCACAAAAATTCAA
Source organism: Pharyngocirrus eroticus (assembly GCA_033118115.1). Classification (NCBI taxonomy): domain Eukaryota; kingdom Metazoa; phylum Annelida; class Polychaeta; family Saccocirridae; genus Pharyngocirrus; species Pharyngocirrus eroticus. Next base: position 4,108 of record JAVSBT010452880.1, read on the forward strand.
GAAACCGAAAACTATGGTTGTAACTTGATGGTATATATTGCTTTTCTTTCTTCTTGACATTGTTATCTAATACAAAAGCTGACTTTTAACATAATTATGTCCCCCATAAAAGTAATCATCTATCACATTCCTAGATAAATTTAATGATTTGATAATTTCTATCAATTCTTTGCCTGTATTTTACATTTTTAAAATTCGAACTAGAATCATTTCATGTCAAATATATTTGGCATAAAAAGCAATTTGGGAAGCGAGTCTTTTAAGTTATCCGTTCTATTGTAAAAAGGAACACTTAGGACAATAACTATCTTAATGTTGAATGATGCAAAGGTATAAATGATTATTCTTGTTCAGCACTTTTTCTAAAATTTGAATTTTAGTGTCTGATGATAAAGTCAAACTGAAACTACTCATGCATATGAAATCCTATGATGGGAATATGGTCAAACTGTTTTGTACAATTCTTCAAAGTCAAAAAGAGCATTGAATTTTTCATTTCCCTGGCGTTTCTGGTTGGGGTGGATAAGAGGCTGTAATTTTCTCTGGTCTGGACGTTGCGCTATGGTTTGGTGTACTACTTGGTAGGTGGCGAGCGTACGGTGCATAGGTTTCATATCCTGGTGGTATGGCAGTGGTTTGATTCATGTAAGCCACAAGTCGTCGCATTTCTTCAAGAGCATTGGCTTGCATGAGGATATAGTTTTTAGCAAGAAGTAGCGTGGCAATTTTAGACAGTTTCCTTACTGATGGACTGTGTGCGTAAGGAATTACAGATCGTAGTTCATCCAAAGCATCATTCAAATCATGCATTCTTTTCCTTTCTCTAGAGTTAATACTCAGCCTTACTACTTTATTTCCGTTTGTTTTCTTGGATCCCTTACTTCTCCCAGAAGTGTCCCTGTTTTCATAATCTTCACTGAGATTTTGGAAATCTCCACTCATATGACTGGAAAAGCAGTCCTCGTCATCCTCAGAAAGTTCATATGATTCTATATTGGGTTTGTTCTGTGCCTGTAGCCTTTCTTGAAGGCCTGGGGATATTGCAGCAGGACGTGCCACTCCCGATGAAGACTGACCACCCCCATGTGCACCCAAAGTGCTCCCTTCCCTTAAGCTGGCATCCAATGATGAAATAGCCATATCATCAACTTTCATATGAAGCCCCATTGCTATTCCATGGCTAAATGAAGCACTCTGATATTTGTCTCCATCTTCTAATATTTCCTTTTTATCAACTAGATGATCACTTGTCACATCCATTTCTTATGACGTTCTTAGCTAAATCCTTTGCTGACAATTGATATAGTGTTGATGCTATTCCCAAAACAATATTCTGTTTCCACACAAAAGAAAAAAGTATTCTCAATAATAACCAAAACTACTTTTCGACTGTCAAGTTACAGTAAATTATCCAAATCACGTTTTCTCATTGGAAACCCAATGGTAGAACCCTTTGTGTTTGATATGTTATTAGATTAAATTGTTCTCCAATGAAAATCTCGTATTTCACTCTTCACACTTGAGTCATCTACTGAAACACAAATAAAAGAATAGTTGATCACATAATCATAATTGAATTTAACTAGATAATCAAATCAACACATATGGCTTGTTTTTTTCTAATATTTTTGTCATAAGACATTGCGAAGTAATGCATTTAACAAAAATGAAAAATGTGAATATGAAAATAAACTGATGAACAATAAATTATAAAGATTTTGATACCAATTAAAACATTGCTTCCAGAAAAATACATAACTATTCTCAAAGTTGTTCTTTCTTAGAAAATGTACGTTCCCCTATAAACTGTCACTGATGATGTGTGATTGAATTCAATCAAAATAAATTCAGAATTAAGAAAAAAACACATGAATGTGTGCCCCTTTTTGGCAATCAACAAATTGATAAAGAAATAAAGCTCTTTTGAAATTATGAAACTTCTATATATTACATAATAGACTTTTGCAAAAAATAAATCACTTGCCTTTTTGTCCTTAGGATGTTCCTTTTGTGTTATCCTTGGCACAGGATCCCCAAAATATTTATAACCTCCTCAGCTACTTCTCAATTGAATATCTTGAAGCAGACAAGCCAGTGGAACATTGGATCGAATTTGGCAATTTGCTCTTTTCGAGTGTATCAAGCTCTGCAGACTAGCTCACTCTCAGAGCAATCATATTAAGAGATTAATTGGTTGGGTTCGATGCATCACAATAGCGTCTATCTCCTATTGGACAGCAAGTTCAGTGATAATATTGCATTCCTAAAATGGATTTACTTTGCCCATCTGCTCCTTACAGTTTAGTAAAGATGACATGTTACATGTACATACAACTCTTCAAGACTTTAAAGATGGCAAGAAATCAAGGCAAAATGAGATTACTCCTGAATCCTTGATAAAAAATCTGGAAAGGAAAAGGCCAGTGATATTTGGGTTAAAAATGTGTTTGTCTGACACAAAGCAAAGTTAACTATTGATAAGAAAATTAAGAATACACTTTCTTTTCTTTTTCTTTGAAGCTCCAATTCCTCTCTACTAGTACTACACAGCTCTGGTATAAAAACAAAATGTACAAAATTAAAAGCATTATCAAACAGGAGAAGTTGCCTCTTATCCTAAATACATGATAAAAGTAAAATTAACAACAAATGGTATTCATACAAGAATAAACTTTGTACCTTTTCTTTAAAAAGTGCATGGATTCAAATGCATGAAATCTGTGAACTTTGAAAACAAAGATTTCCAAGTTATTCATTCAGATTTAGATTTTAAAAATTCATCCCATTATTTGTCATGTAACTGCTCTTGCTTGTTTGTGCTTTTATGGAAGTGTAACAAATGACTAGTTGAAATGTTTGTCAGATTGATTTTATCAATTGTTAGATTTTGATTAACTTCTGATTTTAGCAGCTGAGGTAAATTAATTGCTAAGAATTAAGTAATGATTAATCTGCAAGTAATTCTTACCTGTCATTTTTCTTTGAGTATCATCAGCTCCTGACTTTTTGAAATATATTCTTTCTCCAGGTAACAAATGTCATTTGGTAAGACTTCTAGGCAAGGCGATATTTATGAAACCTGAATCAAACAAATTTTGTCTTGATGTTCAATGCATGGAATTAATTTTATTGAAGTTTTATCAATTACAAAGAGAGCATTTGTGATGTAATCACGTTTCATCAAAAATATTATTGGGTCTAAGATCCATTATGTAGAATAAAGGAATCAACTTTGGACCATAGTTTTTTTAGACAATTTCTTCACTAATGGAAGAAACAGTTAACACCATATATAAGTGAAAAATTACCTCAAAAAATATATTGATTTATTCTTCACAACAAATAAGCTGTTTACAAGATGGTTATCATGTTTTTTCTATGGATTTAAAACAAATTCATGCAATGTTTTTTTTCTAGGTTTTGATTGAGACTTTTCTAGGTTTTCTCATTTGCCTTGAAATTCTTCTCTTTTTTATAAAAATATCCATATTATGAAGTCCCAAATAAATGGTACAACTTTTCTCATCCAATAGCCAGTTGAGACTGAGAGAGAATTTTAATAAAAAAATCTGAAATAATGAATGATTTGATACTTTTTATTTTCTTACATATCCTAAGCTTGTACACAGAGACAAAAGATCTGATATTGAGGAAGGAGGTCCACTCAAGAAAGATATTCACAAATTGTTCCTTGTTTGTAAAAGATTGGTTGTCATTATCAGTCAGAATTCATTTGTGTAAAAGTCAAGAAAAAATATTGATGAGAATGAATAACCTTGACTTCTAGAATGACCTTGACTGATTAAGAAAACCGTCGATTTACTTGTATCATCATTGTTCAATGTCACAAGTCTTTCACGGTTGGTTCAATTTGTCTAAATCAAATTAGACTTTCATTTTCAAGTCTTTTTCTGGGGGAAAATTGACTACAAGTACAAGAAAATCAACAAAATGTCTGATTCGATTTTTGTCAGAAAAAAAAAAGCGCTTCCCTAGATTAATATGATGCCTTGACATGTGGCAGAAAAAAGGGACAAGCAGTTGAACAAATGGTGATTACATGAAACAATCAAAGACTTTGAGATTAATACAATGAAGTGTGGACATTGACCAGTTGTCAGTATTTAAGGGAGATTGAATTTAGTTTTCTACTTGAAATATAATATTTATCCTCACAGATCGGTGACTAATGATGTTATAGAAAGTCCAATTGAGAGTGGCTTTGATTGTCATTGTTTCTGGTTAAGCTTTTCAATCAGGGTTGTCATATTCATATCATAATACAATATAAGGGAAGTTTGCATATCTCTATTTTGTAATTTGTTTTGAAAAACCTTAATGTTTAATAGATTTAAAATACACTCTTAGAAAAAAATAGTGATGGTGTGTGGTGTTAATGTTAGTGATATTAATGGAGTCAACAATAGATCTGGTAGAACCTTTGCATTACAAATTAGTGCTGCTTTTGAAAAAAACTTATAGTGTATATATTAGTGGAAAATAGCAATGCAAAATAGTGATATTTGTGTACAATTAAATTTAAGTTTTGACCCCTTATTATCACTATAACTAACAACACAAACTGTCATTATTTTTTCTAAGCCTGTAAGTTTGATGGGTTGGTATAGATATATCAATTTGTCTTTAAAGGTCTTATTCAACAAAACAGAATATATATTTCCCTACACCAGTTCTTAATTTCACTATCTTTCCAAAGTCAGCTGTCATTGCACAGTCATTTCCAGTTCTTTAGTAATATGAAAATATTCTCAGTTTGCATAATAAGACATTTTTTCAAAAAAGACAATGTGATATGGTGCAAATCATACAAATTAAGGAGAAATAAAGAAAGTTTCAAAACCCAAATTGGATAATTTGATAACTCAATTTGAATAAATTTGTCATTATCAATATTCAGCTCTTGAAATGATGTCATTGAATTTCAGACTTGATTTAACTATCTATTAAGCCTTGGAATTAAAAGCGTAAAAAATATTTTAAGTTTTAACCATGTCAACACATAAACAACTTAAGTTTAAATTCAGAATAAATATTTTTGCATAGTGGTATTTTAACCATATGGGGGCCAAAATGTAAGCACTTTGGTTCTTCTCTATTTCATTTTATTTCTCCATTATCTTATCAAATTTCAACTCTTTGAATTTAATGACTTAATTAAGATGTGGCCTCAGACATTAAGAGTTAATAACCATGCGGTTATTCTTAATCTAATCGGAATTTAGAGTCTCAGTCTATAAGGCCCTACTTAAATGGTTGAAGAAGAATCTGAGAGGAGATTAAGAAAAAAATGTCAGAAGAAAAGTAGATTAAAAGAGACCTCTATGAATAATTTGTTTGGAGGATTTTAAATGTTCTTGGGCACCACTTCACTGCAGTATATGATTAGTGTTGATATTTCAAGCTTTAACATATTGCATTTCAAAGCCATATAATTATACAATACAATTTTTTTACTGACTTAGTTGCATGTTATTCTCTTCCAAATCAAAGTCATGTGATATAATTTTACCATAAATTATTGAATATTTTCTCCTATATAAGGACTCTTAAATTGATTACTGATTGTTGTCTAGTGTGTTCTGTCTTTGATATAATTCAATATAGAATTTTTCAACACTATATTTTCTGTTACAAGACATCCTCATAATGCCTGTCTATACAAGATATTTTATATTTAAAAACCCAAACTTTCAGTTATTTTTAATTAAACTTAAAACGTTCTAACCATGCATGCTCTTTGTTCATTTTAAAGCTGACAGCCTTTTCCCCAAATGTTGTTTTTGTTACACCATATTTAAAAAACAAACACATCTAATCTACCCACACTGAGAAGCTGTGTGCCTGGAAGATTAGCACTAAGCGCTGTACTATCCCTGTCTCTGGTATGCCCTTGCTTTTTCTTATTCAAATTTTCCAATTTTCTTAAATGGTCTACAATGAAAATGCCTGATTTGAGGAAGAGCAAGCTATAATTACATGGTGCTTGATCATGTAGATGGGAGTATTGAATTGATAACAATACATCACTTTAGACAGGGAGATCTGCGTAAAGAAAAGACATCAATAGCATTGACAAATACGCCATTGCATGAGCAGATGATGAGCCTGTTTTGAAAACCCATGTTTGAGTATGACAAAACTGTTGAAAAGGATGTGTTGGTCTCTTTTTCAACTTGCAGTAAAGAGGTGGCATATATGATTATTTTTGTGTTGTAAAAGAAAATAATGTCTTGTTTTATTTCATTGAACTGTCAAATATTTCCATAACCTTTTTTTTTCATGAATTTTTATTTGAAGCTTGCAACCTAATGTACTTCTTGACCCTACCCTAACTTGTTGATACAATGACTGGTTGAAGCATTTTATTTCAATTTTTTATTTTAGAAGTACATGTTTTTTCAGAATTATATGTAACTAAAAATTTAAATAATGAAACCATCCTCAGTTTTCAAGTTCAACTATTATATGTTTCCTCATTCTGCAAAGGCATTTGGTTTCTATAAATATTAAGGGATTAAACAATAGTTATTGTGAGATGTTGTTGTTGGTACATTGTATAAAGGCTTTTTGGGGTAGCCATTGAGGAATTGTATTATGATTTTGTAGAGTGAGTATGCAAGAAAGGGCTACAAGTTCTAACAAATAATATTGCCATTATTTTGGAAGGTCTTTTTATAGGAATCCCTAAGGTCTGTAAATGTTTATTATCATACACAAAAAACTAACATACATCATTTTTTTTGCAAACAACATAATATTCCACATACATGTATAAGTCGAGTATGTTTTATAATTGCCAATCTGTGATTGTTTTAATGTCATCTTCTTTGTCAGAACACATATTAATTGAATTCTAAAGAAACTTTTTGCAACATTTGCTCAAACTTTAAGTTGGCATTTCAAACATCCAAAGAATAACCAAGTATTATTGCTGCCTTTGATCTGTATGTGATCACGGTATCTCATGTTGTGACTGTTACTTTGACATAAGATGATTATTTCTGGTCAAACTAAAAGTGCTGATATTTTGATTCTTGTGATTCTGCTTACATGAATAATAAGTAAAACATTTAAACCTTCTATTCATATAGGAAAATACCATGTTGAGTTTTTGAATTCATAATAATATCATAAATGGTTTTGATATTCTAGAAAATGTGGGAAAAATATTTCCAGTACTACAACTCTTTTGAAATTGTTGAAAATCACTAAATGGTTTACAAAATTACCTTTATTTTTTTTATTTCATTGTAAAATAGAATTGTCATTTTAAGCTAACTGCAGTGCGATTATTCAAACATATGGCTAATTACAGCTTAACGTCAGGTAGGCTCGCTCAATTTAAGATCATTATCCTCTATTAGTTTCAATTACTTTTTTCATGAAATTGTATGAACAATGGAACGTTTTGTCCTGGTGGTACCCACGGCATCTTATCTGTAAGAAAGAGGTGTTGAAAAGAGCTAATTGAAGATCTTGGATCTGTGAGAAAAACCTTTCACCTCTTTTACATCTGTGAGATGATTTCAACACAAGAAATGTCAAAATATTAAAAAGAAAATGTGGTAAAATTAAGGGGCTTTGTAATTTAATGCCTCAGTTCTCATCATTTTTATTTACCAAATAAACCCCATTAAAATCTCTTTGATGAGAAATTACCATTTGTTTATATCATTTCATCTTAAGTTTAAACTAAAAATGGAGAAGATAAAGCGAACCGAGTAATCATACACGAGATGCATTTGTTTACCGAGAAGCATGCGTTGCCTCTAGTTTTACACGATGAGAGCTTTGTCAGCCACTTTAAAGCTTTTGATACCTGAAAAGGGGCCCATCATAAGCTTTTGAATAAACAGATCTAATCTGATTTAAATTTATAATCTGAAAAAAGCATCTTCTGCTTTAAGGCTTAAGAAATGAAAAGTGTTTCAGGCTTTTGCATGCTTTCTAAAGGCATAATTGACAGATTCAATCACAGACCACCATAAGTTTTTCTCCCCAATCTTAAGATATGAATTGATAGCAACATTTCTATTTATTTTTTCAATGATTTACTTTTTAGCATATTTTTACCAGGTGGTCTTGTCAACCAACTTTGACTCAATGAAATTCCCTATTCTCAGATAAGGCAGGGTAATCCTATAAAAGGCATTCCAATAGGTCTTGGACTATTATAATTCTAATTGTAATGTGCAGATATAGAACAGTAGATTTTTTTTTCTTACTGTCTTTAAAAATATCTAGTTAGAATAGGCCAAGACAAACGGGACTAAAACGAGTAATAGTTGTCTTGTATTTTGGATTGTAACTTATTTGGGGTCATTATGACTTTCTGAGAAAAACCCAAGAATGTATGGTATCATTTCATGTATATCCACTCTTTTTACTTATATAAAAAAAAAGTGATATCAAATAGAAATATTATGAATACAAAATTTCAATTCATTGCCTATTCTTAAATTACGTTGTTCAAAAAGAATCTACCGCATGTAACAATTTCTTTTAAAATGATGTGTTTCCAATTATACAAAAGTGGATAACATCACCACAAATATGAATTTAAGACAGCCTAAAACTTATCAGACTTAGAATATTTCAGTAACAAATCCCAAGTGACATTTGACAAGAATTAAGTGCCAAGAGCCATGCCAAAGTTTCTTTTTATACAAGTCACAAAACTCTAATAAAAACCTTTCAAAAACTTTCTTAGCTTATATCAAGGCTATTCAATGACAACTTTAATCTCTGTTAGTCTAGAACAAGCTAATTCCAAATACCACCCCTAGGTCATCACAAATCCGAATTCCACCTCAAGTGTGACATTGAGAAATTGGAAAACTGACCCCAATTTGGTGGTTCTTCAAGCTTGGGAGATTTGTGAAGACTATTAATGATCCTTCAGTTTGTACATTTAAGCCAAATAGAGCAGCAATGAATTCTAGGATACTTAAACATGCAGTGAAAACTGAGACAGAAGGATGACTCGATCTGGCTGGGAATTCACTGTTCATTCATTTGGTTTGGCTTGAGTTGACAAATGTTTATGCTGAATATTTAATGAGTAAAGATGATGAAAAACTTCTGAGAAAATTCAAATTCAAAAGCTTGAAAAAATGTGTGTGCTATAGGCATGATAAGATACCCCTTAAAGAATAGGATTAAAAAGAGAAGTTAATAAAAGAAATAAGGATTTGCATATTGAAAACAGAAGTTTACAACAACACTTGATATAAATTAATACAAGATGTTTACATTTTGGGAAGATTCAGTAATTGTATCCAGGTACAACTATAAAAGTATTTTATTCATAATGAGGAAATAATTCGTGGAACGGTTCTTCTATTGTGATAGTCCTCAACTCTCTTTATAACAAGTAATAGAAATTAAATATTAGATTAAACTAGAGCATAAGTTTACAAATTAATAAAAAAACTCATAGAATATGTTGAATTTATACTTTCTTATTACTTCGACCTTAATTACACATTAATGTCTGTAGGCCTCTTGCAGATTGGTCCAAGGATCCACTATACATTTCCCTGTGTAAGGAAAAAAATAGGAAATATCGGAACAATGCAGGGTAACTCATAATAACTGGTTACACTGTGAAAGCTTATCTCTATCCCAGATAGTTTTGGTCAGAAATGGAGTTAGTTTAACGAAAATGACTTTATGGCATTTTGTATAATTATCTCTGAAAGTACATCAACGGCGTCTTTGATTTGTCATGAATTGTCATTTAGACAACACACACTCTCACTGATAGAGATAGTAAGCAGTTAGAATTGTCAAAGGATAAATTGAAAGATAATTCAATTTGATGGATATCATGGCGTGATATCAATACTTTGTGGAGGAAATGGGGGGTAAAAAATGAAAAAGTCAATGAGCACAAATTTACTACCCAAAACCATTATACCACTCATTTCATGAAAACAATAAAATGAAAGAGTCTCTGTTTCCATTACTGTGGATGATAAATGACACAAATCACTGGGGATCCAAAAAGACCAGACAGCTCTTCCCCCAATTGTAGGGCTGCCCCCTCCCCCCCCCCCCGCAGCCTACAAACAAAACACAAAAACTAATTTACACTTTGCAGTCAGTGTTGATGTCATTAAAATGCTCTCCTACAGGACTTTTTCCAATCATTTTTTTATCTTACAAAATTTAAATGTCAAAAATTATTGTACGCTACCTGCTGATACAAGTTTACCATGAGCTGTTAATCTTGATATTTTAATATTTTCTTGATAAACACAAACAGACCTGTTATGTGTTCTCTTAGAAAAATTATTAAGAAATAAAATGTATCTATTCAAAAAGTACCCACAAATATTTAAAATAATCAAATAATCTCAATAGATGATCCCTACACCAGTGTAACATTTAAGAATGTAGCTGAAGATTAATATTTGCTTAAGTTTCAGTCTGAAAGAGATGCCAAAATGACAATGCTTCAAAATGCTGTTTGACAATTTGTTAGCATTCATTTTGTTATTGTAGAGAATGACGGGTCAGCTTTAGCAACCTTTTTAGCTTAAGAAAAAATCTGCGAATGTTAGTCACTACTTTGTGAAAGATTACAATAACCAAATGGGAGTTGAAGTCCCGCCTCAGTGGCGTGAATTTGATGCATAAAGATCTACAATTATCTTAAGAGATTTGTTGGTTTTGCCATAAAAATCAATCGCAAGAAGGGAGCTGGAATGAAGTTTGTACTAGATTGTACTCTCGACTCATCTTCAAGCTGATGAACAGGCCAAGAAAGCAATTGAGTAAAAATGAAGAATGACAATCCCTGCAAAGTTTTAGAAATTTAGTGATCTATATCAGTGACAAATGACTCCATTGATGCAGTCAAATTGAAGTACGCCAATTCGTGCTGCTCTTTTTTAGGCAATCAATCCCAAGAAGCAGCTCAGGGACTCGATGTTATCATACTCTGTGAATGAAGAAGATATCTGTGGGGACAGATAGACAGAATAAATGACTTGTTTTCACTATTTTTCTTGGGAAAGACATCATTGTTCTGGATTTTTGTTTGTGTTTAATTAATATATTGAAACAGCCTAAACAATCATATCTTTAGAAATTATGACAACATGTGACTGAATTCAAGAGATTTTGTATATTTAAAAAAAAGTAGAGAATCATAATGTTAACAAAAAAATAAGCTTGAAAATGGTGAGATTATGAGGACATTTAAAAATGTTTACCAATTACATAATGGA
>JAVSBT010452990.1:2705-17595 GCA_033118115.1 Pharyngocirrus eroticus
CTTATGTCATTACCTTCCTCTGAGCAATGACAATAGTTTTCTAAGTAAATGGACTTAAATTGGTCACGTTAGGGCAATTGGTTTAAGAACGTCCCCCATTTTCCTCTACTAATCCTTAACATCACTTTTCATTCCACTCAGGCTTCATAATGTAGTCAGAAGAATTATCTTAATTTGATTGCGGTCCTAAATGATCTTATTCATCCCTCCCTCTCAGCAGACTTTATTGATTTACCATCGTTGATCTTCAAATTTCAAACTGACCCCATTGCTTTCTTGTTAGTGAAAGACTATAGAGATTTAAAGCCTTTCTGTGAGAAATCAAGAGAATGGGGTGGATAAAAAATGGCGAAACAATACTAAGGCAGATGAGAGAGAGTTATTAAAATGCCTCCTATGTCTTTTTACAAGACAGTGCCATGACAAGGATGGAAGCAAAAACAGGAAAAATCAAAAAAAGTAAGAGCAGGTGGCATATGCATCCTTAAAGCTTTCAAGTTTTAAAGTACATTAAGGTCACCATCTGCATTGCAATATATGAATACAATAGTTATTTTTTTACATAATATAATTATACTTCCTCTCTGTGTCTCCAAAAAAGTTTGCTTGTCAAAATGTCCACAACAATTTTGTCATGCAACACATAGCATGCCCACTCATCTCACACAGCAGTTATGAAATATCATAGGTTTCTAATCATTGTGCTATTTATATAATTATTTTGTAAAAAAAAGTACAAAGTTCCTTTCTTCTCTCATAAAAAAGGCTGGTACAAAGCATGCACATTTTTTTCTCATTTCCCTAAGTAGGATTATTATAGTTTATACCCTACTTTTAATGAGTACACTATCTAGCCCCAATAATTATGTAATACTTTACAGCATACATGTAGGATACAACCCCTTATATATAGTTGTACAAAATCCCTGGAAGGTTTTCAATAAATGTTAAAGCCTTCTAATAGAACAAGAATAATTGATACGTTTGGTCCATGTATGTCTGATAAGGGACTCATAATCACTGCCTATAACTCCCCAGTCTTAGATAAATCTCCAAGACACGACAAAGTCATTTCTTTTAGAAGATCCAAGCAACAGATTTATAGGAAATAGGACAAGAAATGATTTGTCCTTTTAATCCTGCAGAATCCAAGATTGGTTGTTATTTATTGAAGACACAAATCAAGGCAATTCTGATGAGACAAGATCAAATCTGGATATGACAACAGGCATGGCAGAGTTTGACTAAAATCTTTTTTTATTCTATAAATGCCTAACTGCGGCCAGATTTAATAGATCAAGCCATAACTCAGACAAAGAAAAGCTATTGTCACAAATAGAAGTAGATATTTTTTTTATCAAAATGTGCATAGGAAAACGAGCTTTGCAAAATTTCTTTCATCATGGTCACGGTTATAAGCCCTCTTTGTTTCATTTTGATTACACGATTTTTAATTTTCTAGGACAGTGTCTGTGGTAATTGTACACTTGTGATACATTTATGTAGTCATGCCATGATAGGAAATAAAGTGGTCAATATCATCAGAAATGTCTGTTTTGTTTCCCAACCCAGCCGAAAGGATGTAAAACGTGGACAGGTGTCATGGATTCTATCCCCATGGCACGCTAAAGAGCACCGGTAACAATGGCTGTAAATAATGTTGTTATTTGTCTCAAATTCCTGACAATAGACTTGAACTAAAACTCTCCCAGGGCCTAGGGCTCTATGGGAGATGAGTACTACGGAACTGAACAAATAATCCTGGTAAATAAGACATATACAATACAAAAACAATTACTATACTCATATAACTATGAATCAGATGACCAGTTCCCATTCTATCATAGAATCTTTTAATAAATTGAATCTACATGTTCTTAGACATGTATCACTCCAAAACCTTTCCTTACCAATGAAAAGTCTCCCATGTTCTTAATTAGCTCTTAAAAAGTTCCTGATAAAGGATTTCAATGACCCCATTAAAGCCTTCAACTAAATTAAATAAGTCCAACCCATCTATATATACCCTTGGTTAAGTAGTCAACTACCTCTTCCACAGCTTTATTACACTGATGTCATGGTCAAGTCATAACAAGTTCTACAAAACTGTAGCTAGTCAAGGATTTCAATCTTTACCCATTAGAGACTTCACTCAAATTAAAGATGGCAGACCCATGCATTACATAGCCTCGCATGTCCACCCAAATATCAATCTTTAACTGTCTAGAGCTATGGAGCAAACCCACTAACATGTCATTGCTTGTACCCAAGGGAACATTTACTAGGTCAGCATGTTCCAATTTCTAAATTGTGAGAGGTATTCTGATGGCTGATGGATTGGGAGTATAGCTACATGTGAGATTGTCTAGATCAAATAGGAGGCTATGACATAGACACCCAGAGTAATATGAATGATTTTTTGAAATATTTTTCTACTACTATGAATACAAAATTGCTATAGAAATTATCCAGTTACATGTTTCCAAAACAGCTAGGGATATATAATTTCCTGCTTCATTCAACAGGAAATATGATACAACTGTTTTACACTTGGACTGGTAATTATCTGTCCTCACAATCTTATAGAATTGTCTCCACCCACAGGTGTGTTAGCAAATATTAATTGATAATTTACAATGCAATTAAAGATTACCCTGTTATTACCATCTGAATCAAAACCATGCCTTAATGATTTCCCTTCAGGGCAGTCAAATGATTTCTACCATATATAATTATAATCTTTTATACATTAAAGTGCAAGTACATACATAACCATTCCGGTTGTGGATACCTATCTAATTGATTAACTGTAACATTAATCTTCATCCCTTAGATAATCTGTAACAATATTACTTTGCACTTGTATAACCTTTGGGTGTTTTATTACATATCGCAAAGCAAAACAAACAGAATTGTAGAATGAGAAATAAGGTATTTCAAAATAATGGGCAGAAATTAATATCCTCAGAATCATAGAGAGATTAACGGGTGCCTAATGGCATCAGGGTCATTTGTCCTTTTTGAATTATTCATGCCATACTTTAAATGTTGTGAACCTTAATCCTGTCAATAGAATATCAACTATGACAAGTCCAGTCTCTTTGTAATTTTCACTGTCAAAAATGATTCAAGGCATAATTGATATATGATGGATGGCGAAATGACTTTCCATTGAAAATTGTACAGTACCAAGGAAAGGACACAAGGTAATTTTTTTCAATGGCATCAACCTTCTGGTCTCTAAATTCTCTCAGGGGCTTGAATTTAATCTTTCATATTAAATATCTAGGATAAGGCAGTCTATATATGTGATGTGTATCATGATGCAAGGTGACAAACAAATTTAGATTTCCAGGGGAAAAACTCATTTCTTTATACTTGACAAAAAACAGCCATATAATGACACTTCTGATATCCCTTGAAAAAGCCCTTGTGACTTTTAATGTTTTACTTACAATTACTTATAATACTTGAGCAAACTTAGAAAACCATGTTTACAGATACACATTGGTACTGTCTGTTTCAGAGTAGGACACTAAAGGCAATAAGCGTGCTTTTTTTTTCCATGTATTATTTATCAATGGAAACTATTATGAAATCATGACAGTCAAAAATCTTTGATTTTGACTTAAATCATTTTTTTGAACCCTACATGATTGTGACTACAATGAATAAAATAGATGAATAAATGAATGAATATTCACAGCATATAGTAATTGTTATGTGTAAATGTCATAAATGAAAAAATCCCACCATGCATGCAACCAAAAATGCAATCTATAGATTTCAACCAAATGATGAAACTTGCATTGAGTCATACTACATTTCTAGAAACTGTGGCTAAACCCTATCAAACTGCTCACATTAAATACAGAAGTCACCATATAATACCCCAATATCAATGCATGGGCAGAAAGAGGCTATTAACTTCCAATGGCTTTTTCCAATCATTGTCATAACTGCATAATAGAGTCCAGACTGGTTTTTGATCCTTCTTGAATGATTTGATTGAGTTTTTGGCATTCTAGTCATGCCTTAAAAACCATCTTATCATCAGTTCTTTGTAGGTGGTCCTTTGACCTCCTTTGACCCTTTTCTATGACATTGCATATTGATGGGGGTGTTTAGTGAAAAGATATCTAAATCACTTTACCTGAAGGGCAAAAGAGAGTGATTTCTAGAAATCAAAAATGCATTCTATAATTATTTGTATGACAGTTATTCTTGCCATCAAAATATGATATGAGGACATAAAATAAGCTCTTTATGATTCCTTTTCAGTTATGGCTCTTTTTCCAATTGCTCTTGGCCAAGTCTTGTGTTTTGTTGGAGGCGCTGCAATCTTTTTAGAGACATCTATTTTAGATTTTTTTAATCACCACACAAAATATGCAGGAAGCAATTTAAAAAGAAAACTGTCAAGATAACTGCCTCAAAGATAAGATTTTTTTTCTGAGATGGCAGTGTTCTATCATAATGAGATCATATCTTACTCTCCAGAAGTCTTCCTCCAGGGACTAGACAACAAACTTTCACCCAGAGCAATCTCACCCAGCCTAAGTTAATTACAAGGCAAGATGGTGGTTGTCAAATGCAGAGTTAGAACGTTAGAGTTAGTTTTTTTTTCATACTATGGTAATAGTCACTCAGCTGAATTCACTGCAAGGCTTGGGAACTTTACATGCCCTAATGGAAAACCTTGGAGGACATTAAAACCAAAAATATTTTTGCAGAAGACAGAACAGTGAAGCAGTGTGACCAAGATATTGTAACTCAAGCTGACATTACAGAGGCTTTTTACACTTTTAAAAGAGTCAATATCAATATAGATTCCCACAACCAATGTGAATGCAACTATCCCTCCCAAAACAGTCTTGGTACCTTAACTAAAGATTATCCAAAACCATCATTTGGGACTTAAGGGATTAAACAAGCCATTGCATCATTTGACCCTTAAGAATGGGTAAAAATCAGCAGCCTACAGAGCTTATGGAATCCTGCCAGATACTTAAGCCTTGTCCACCTCAGTAACACTTACTGGTGAATGCTAATGGCATCCATACTTTTAAGGACAGCGTAATGATATGACAGGAAATGGAGGCTTTTCTTAAGGACTCTTATCATGTCATAAGCAGGTACCTTCAATATGAATCATTCAAATCATGATGATGAATAGAAATTAAAGACCCATGAAGGAAACCTGAGACGTTGCGAGTTGAATTTGATCAAAATATATTTATCGAAATAGCTTCTGTTTTGGCACGATTAGTTCTAAAATATTCCAGATATTATTTACTCTCATTTTGTATAAATAACTTTGGATGGGAAAGTGATTCTTCATATTACCATTCCAAAAATGGTTGGAATCTCAACATTTTAAAATCCTAATAATGAGAATTGGCAGCCATCTATTATAAGGATGGAAATATCTAAAAAATATATAAATAATACCTCTCAAACGAATGAAAATAATGATAAAGTCCAACACAAAAGATATGCGGTTTCAAACCTACATATTTCAAGTCATCAAGGACTCTCTTCAGGGTTTATTTCAAAAGTACCCCTCAACCAAATGAATTCCAGCTTAATTTTTTAAATAATTATATAATATTGTATAACAAGTGTATACTTGATATGAATATACAAAGACACAATTGCCCTTGTGAACCTGATAACCCCTGGTTAAATTTAAAAAGAGAATAAAATAAATACAGATAATCAAACCAAGAGAAATACTCAAAATAAACAGATACACCTTTCCATTGGTAGATTCTTCAAATAACCCAAGTGTAAGTATCATAAAATGTGATATTTATGACCTCTATAAAAATGGCCTAGAAATAACTCCAGTTCAGTTACTGCCCATTATTGCCATGTTCAATCAGTACAGATATTTCCTAATGGTCAGGGATGGAAATTATATTGCTCCTTTTCTCAAAATTAAGCCATAATGGTGATCATTGTGCAGTGAGGGTAAATATCATGCAGTTGGGACATTTTGAGACACTCAGTCATTTCCAGTTAATGTTTTGATTTGATTCTGTTTTGAATAACTGCTTTTGCCAATAGGTCATTCTTATTTTGTGTTTTCGTTTTTGTTATTTATGTTGAAAATATATGATAAATTGACAGAAGCTTGTCTTCCCATCAAACAATAACATTGCAATATTGAGACAAATACTTTATATATTAGGTCCTGAAATGGATCAGAACACCAACAAGCCCCTGGAGCAGTTTGTACTTTGAAGACAAGTCATTTCTACAACAATCAAACTCTTAGAATTAAAAGACTACATGTTATCAAGCCCCTCAGAGAAAAGTGTATGTACCTAAGTTTCTTACACTGAACTGTTCTGTCAGCCGATGTAGGTTTGAAGATAAACCTTTTGAAAAATGAGTCACTCTTCTTTGATCAATGAGATTATAAGATAAGCAAGGAGAACATTCCATTGATCGAAAATGAGTTAGGGAGAGGGAAGGAAAGCATGAAATTAAACTAAAAAACTTCAAGGGAGAATTCCATGGAAGGCACACATGCGATCCTACTATAAGATACATAGCTAATTCCCTTTTCAAACAAACAGATGATGATAAATTGTACCTTGGACAATGTAAAATTGCACCCAAGTTTGTGAACTTGAATCTTTTTGCAAAAAAAGAAGAAGATGAAAGCTTCAAAACAAGTGCATGTTGCACTAGTACTCTTTGAAGACTTGGTATCAAATTACACTTGAACTTCAAGTGTTTTATATGAGCATTGAAATGTACAAATTCAAGTACATTCTGGCAGCCAAATTCTGAGAGTGATATTTTCACTTGGGGCATTTACATGTCATTGCCTTCTTTCAAAGGTTACTCACTCTTACAGTCACATGTCTAATTAGTATTCTGTGTCACATGAATGTACATACACTATGTCATTCTCTTTTATGACAAAGGTCATATTTAAAAATTTGCGTTTTTTTTAAATCTTTCTTTCTTAGGTGAGAGCATCAAATTGAAATATCAATAACAAATAATACAGCTGTATTATTCCTGTTCTAAATTAACATGAAAACAACCCACTATTGCATTCAAAGGGAATGTAATTTTGCTAAAAACATAATATGACACTACAGTACTCTACCACCTAGATGAAATGCTATACAATTTCTCAACCTTCAGAAGAAAGATGGTATCAAATTCGACAAGCATAATTTCTCTATCTTGTCGTGATCATTTCCTTTCTGTCAGGATTTAAAAAAAAAAGATTGAGCCCTAGGGGACATTACCTTTGCATGTTGGTAACTAAAAGCAAAACATTGCTCAACTCCCAGGATGCAGAGATGGCAGATTACTATCTTAGTCTTTCTATTTTCAAAAGGTTATATGCAGTTAACATGGCAAGAAAATTCCAACTGTAATTCTATGAAATGTATGTAATTTTTATGAAATTAAAAGACAAAAGAAATTGAAATTAATTCACTTGAATCCAAAATGAAATACCACTTTCCTTTCTCCTTGAGGTGAGGTGTTAATTTGCTTTAGAACACTTTCAACAAAGGCTTACAAAATTATATATAGGGTGAAAAAAAAGAGCAAGAAGGTAGCAAGATTGTGTTTTCATGTATATAGGCCTATACTTCAATAAGTGCCAACAATCTGTATCAATACAAAGGTAGGGGGTAATCACCGTAATGTGATATATAACTGCCTACAAGATAATCCTATTGTTTAAACCTAAAATTCAATATTTACCTATTAGTTCTAGCATAGCTTCAGGTGCACTGTGACATTTCCCTTTAAAAAAAAAACTTAGCTATTTATGGGATTAAAGAGAATAAAACCAATTGTTTCATAGTAGAATAGGGAAGACTGGCAAAGACAAAGCAGAACATGAAAGGAATTCATCTGGTACAAAGTTGCCTATGAAGTATGATTATAAAGAAGATGGTGACACTCTGACTTGGCCTATAATAGCCTATTATATATTAGAGTCATGTATATAAATAGACCAAAGCTTATACGTTTATATGATAAAACACAATATACGTAGGATTAAACAAAGTAATCAGCAACAGATCAGCTCATTATATGACATCAAACCAGTAAGTTTTTAGGCTTATTTTTCTCCAACCATAGCCACAAAGACGTCACTTGTATGATGATTAAGACAATATCATATTGTCTAATTATGACATTTAGGCAACAAGAGTGCTGTATTTATATAACTAAATATAACCAAAGGAAAGAATAAGTTAGATTGGCTATTAAATGGCTAATAACAAAATAACTTTCAAAATTGTTTAGTTTTGATTGATATTTTTTTTTCAAACCTTTGCTTTTATACCAAATTTTGCATTTCTAGGCAACAACATCAAAAACAATTCCATTGACTAATTAATCAAGTGTGGAATGACCTTATGATTTCTTTCTTTTCCATTCCATCAGCTTGGAAATATACAATTTTCTTTGTGGAAAATCCAACATTTTTTTAAATTCTTTATTCATTTCTCCTTGACATACTTTTTGAAATGATGAATTGTTAGTTATTTTTTGTCTTTCAAAGTGTGATCTAAGACAAAACTAACACTGCCTATAAATGTCCTATTTGCATGCAAAGCTGCTACAGGTGATTGGTAATGAGTTCTACAATGAGTCAGGTAACATTATATCTAAAGTGATGATTTATGGTATCTTTTATCTTATTCAACTACAAAGAAGAAAGTATCACATGGGTCTTAAGCAAAAATAATAGAAAGGAAGATTTACTATCACTTTTGGAAAATACAATATGTACTTTTTTATGGAAGAAATTTATGTAGATGAGAAAAAAAATACAAGAGGTGATAAAAAACATAGTTTATAAAAAATGCATAGGATTTAAGGGTAATAGAACAAAAGTAGAAAACATGGTTAACAGTAACACAAATCAACTAAGAGTTTGTTAAAAAAAACACTCCCCCCCCACCATTTTTGGACAGGATTCTATTCCATCACAGGTTATGATGATTCCCTACTATAACTTGCAAAAGAAATAAAGCAAGATTTATAGTCGATTGCTAGGAAGGAATTTTCATGTAATGAAATGAGAAACTTTAAAAGTACATGTGATAATGCTATTAGATGCACTTGACATCATGTAACACAGAAAAGAAAGATTGCTCTTCACTTTTATCTTACTTTACGCCATAAAAAAAATGCCTGAGAGTAAAAAAACAAAATTAATCAGAACAGCAGATTCAAACCTATTCCTATCTACTTTGCCATTCTATTACTCCAGAGTTTTCTAGGTGAGAAGGCCACATGTATGTAATTATTTGTTGATCTCTTTTCACAGTTTGAAGCAAGATTGGGTTTAGTTTCATCCCCTCAAATGCCTACTTGTTGACTAGATAATGTTTACACAGTCAAGTAGTTATCTGAGATTGGCTTTCAAGTCTTACAGTGAAGCACTTTGTTTGAGAACCACTGCTTTTGCAGAAAGAATTAAGAAAGAAAGAAAGAATACCAAGAGAAAGTAACCAGACCTAAAAGTCAGAAACAGTTCTCTCTACCTACCCAACAGTAATAAAGCAAGGCATCAATGTTGTTCAAAAGAGGTTTAAAAAAGATTGGTATATCCTAAGAGTTTATAACCTTTTTCTCAATTATTTTGACTAGTCTACAAGGAGGGAAAATGGTTCTTTAGGTGAGAAGACCCCTAAATTGTTGTCAAACATAAAAAGCCAATGTACACAAACTTCCCTAAAGATCTCATGCCACCTATTGGGTTATTTTTCTTGTCATTTTTGAAGATGACACAAGATTCAGACAATAGAACTAAAAAAAATTGGTATAAAAAATTCAAAGTTTTCATGTGAAAAAAATAGAAACTGCATGCAGCTCTGAGGTTTCTCTCTTTGTTGTGAGTATGTTACTACCTTGACATGTTTCTTTGGGCTTTTGACTCTTGGCGTACTAACCTTTGAAACAAGACCTCTGATATTTGAAATATCATATCACAAAGCTGGTCATTTGTGATGTTCAGAAAAAATCATTCTACTTCATCTTTACACAGCACCTGAGACATTGCTGCTGTGTTGTATTTCAATAAAGTGTCTAAACAAAAAAAGAAAACACTCATAAAAAAACTACATATAACATGCTAAATAATTTTTTTAAGTACTCTGTTTGTAAAAATAATGTCAATTAGTGTCAAGTTTTGTAAGTGATATCTAAAGGTAAGATTGAGTTTACACTAAAATTGAGTTTACATTAAATTTAGTATCCATTGCCAACTGATAACTTGTTGAAATAAAGTATGATAATAACTCCGAAAATCGTGTTGCTTGACTTATTTTCAAGACAAATACATGTTGTTAAATTTTAGACAATCTTCAGAACACTGAAGATGACATCGTAAGATTGTCGAAAATTTAACAACATGTATTTGTCTTGAAAATAAGTCAAGCAACATGATTTTCGGAGTTATTATCATATTTTTGTCTACTAGATTTAGTGGTACCAAAGATCACACATTACTAACAACACTATTTCTTAATAACAGGGTAAATCTTAAATTAAAAAAAAGAACACATGACTGAATTCCTCTTCAGGGAAATATCTTGTTAATTTTGCTCATGTCTAAAGGAGAGACCCCACCCCAATGCTTGGTATTGTCATTGGAAATTTGAGATTCACTATGGCAGATCAGTGAAGAACCTACACGGTTAATTACTATGTAGAATTAATCAAACTTTTTCTTCTTAGGTTTCATATATTACAAGATATCTGATAGTAATACTATCGAAATAGATTGAAATAATACTTTTATGTACCATGTAACAAGTAGAGCAATAATTATATAGAACAAATAGTTAATTCTGTGTCATTGCGTCACGTCAATGACCGAGTTAAAGTTCATGCACAAATAGTGTTGTTGTTTAAAGACAAGTAAATATAAATAGACAAAAATACTGAAAGTTATAAATGTTTCATCATAAGAAGGTCTGAGAACTTTCAAATCCAAAAATCTTTAAAGGACTAGCTTATAGATTTTGTGAGAGCACATTTGGTCTAAGAGTAAGCTTCCCTTGTTGGGCAGCGTTTTGATTTTTCCAAGATAATTGCAACAATGAAGCCACATGGAAGGTACTAAACGACTTTATGTCCTAAGACAAAATTTCTATTTAGTGGTCCTTTAAGAAAGGCATTTACAGGTTGAAATCCAATGAAGGTAAAAATAAGCATTGTTGGCGGTAAATTGTGGTTCTTGTACCCGCAATATAGAATATTGTTCTTTAAGTGATACACATTTGACCAAAGTATCAACTTAAAACAATTCTTCCCCAGGTACTGTACATCTTTGTACTAATGCTTGGCTTTGATTTGTTACTTCTGTGAATGATTTGGTCTTAATGTCTGTGAGGTGAAAGGCCGTGTTGGCTGCAGATGGTTTGCAGACAGGGCCACTTGTTATACGATGTGTTAATGGGCTGATTGAAACACAAATTGAACATGGATCCAATGTGGGAGGCAGCAATAGGAATTCAATCTAAAGCAAGTTGGATTAAGAAATCTATAGCTAGAGAAACTAACAACTATAGAACTATTCTACAGGTTTATCTATGTGATGAGAACAAAATATACAGTCAATAAAAACCCTTTTCTTTCATTTCTTTTTGAATCAGTGGCCTTTATGTGTTTTAACAATTACTTCATGAAATTATATCTATAATCTATTGAGGCATATATTTTATGGTCATAACACTCCAAATGTCTGCCCCCCCCCCCCCCACGAACAAACCAACAAGTGAACCCATATATTACCATTTATAGTTAAATTAAAAGAAGCACAAACAAATATTCTTTCAGCATAAGCAAAATAACTAAAAGTGAACTTTTGTTAACTTTCTTTACATTTTCTCCTCCTCAGTATCCTTGCTAATTATTTCCAATAGTTTAATATCTCATTTCAAGTCTTCATTTCAAAGTGAATGCTTTACACATTAATAGATTTTTTTCTGCACTTTTTTTCTTGTTCAAGGTTGCTTTAATGCTAAAGGTTACCTTTAGTACACTCAAATTACATCCTGTAAGGTTTACTATCTATTACAAACAAAACTGCAAGATCTTTTCTAAAGTAGCAAGCTTAAAGTTCTTACAGTGGCAATTTAAGGCCTACGATAAAGGTGTATGAGGATGGTGCTTGGTCCATCGGGATGCCTTTGAAAGAATGAATTTGTACCTGTTCACACTGTTCAAAAGTAATTTATCAGTTTCTAAAAAAACTTTCACTAATTCATGTCAGGTTTGTATTAGTATTTGTAATTGTCCTATTCATGTTCATGTTATGTATTCAGTTCCAAACAAATGATTCTTCAGAGCTATGAGACAGGTAGGTATTTAGTTTTAAGGAAATCTTGAAACATTTTTTGTAGCCATTATCATCTGCGTTCTTTTACACACCTTGGGGGATCACATGACATTTTACAGGTTTCGTATCTATCAACCTATTAAAACATAACTTATAACTGTTTTTGTTTTTTTCCAGGCCTGTTTACACTATTGCTTTGTTAGTACAATTTGGTATGGTTTTTGCAAAGACATAAAGACAATCCTTTTGATGATTTATTTGTCTTTGAAGAGAATTGGTTTACACTCTCATTGTTAAAATCACACACCAAGCAAGCCTTGATAAAAAGATCTATCAATAGTGTTAACATGCCTTTACAATAGTTAATATCAAAAATAATGAACTAGAATATGCATGGGGGGGAACAGAGCTTTATGGATATGTTTCCTGTAACAAAACAGCAGAGCAGAGCAAAGTACAGAGTCTCTAGTTTACCATCTACTCTACTACCTCCCTGAAAGAGATGATGCGTTCTGAGTAGATTCCTGAAGACAGCCAATTAGTGATTTCATTTCTTGGATGACTAGATATGTAGATGTGAGATTTGAGGTGAAGAACTACATCACCAGACTGTCAGAACAAGATTAACAGAGTTAAATGTACCACAAGCTGATATTCATTCTTTAATGCTCAGTCAAGGCAAAATATATATCATGCTACAGTGAAATGTATATATTTGAGCTCCCTTTCCCCACTCGCCTATCAAGAAAACAAAACGTGTGGCTTAATCTTTTATGTGACAACTTAAAATCAAGGTATAAGCAGACAGATGATACAAATGGGGTTGGCTTTTTCACAATACCTCTATTCTTAATCTTGAACCATTTTCCTTTATATTCAAACACAACACAATACTTGTATCATTTCATTGAAAACACATAACCAACCTTAATAGCAACATTATCTTGATGTTTTGTATTTGCTGGATATATGTTATTTAAATGCGTTGATGGTTGTACAACAGGCTATGAAGCAGGCTTAATCTTTTTATGAATTATCATCCATAGATTTATAACAAGAATTGACAGAATTCTACCTGCATCTTACCAAAACACTTGTTGCAACTTCATATATTTTCTTTCAGAACACTACAACTTTTACAGAACTCCAAAGCAATTATAAAGTGTTTTGTGAACAGACCATCCACTTAAACAAGAAGGCAGGTGAAGTACCTGTTAATGCATAGCTTTCCTGAAAATCTATTTAAGACAAGAAGAATGGTGGTAAGCATCACTTATATAATGAGATTGTAATGAAGCAGGCACCTCATTTTCTGAAGGATTTTCGACTCTTATCCTAAGAAATATACAATAAAACTAATCTATTGTTCTCGTGTATGAGGTAAAAAACATAAAAGATTCACAGTGGTTCCTTAATTCTCAATTCACTTAATTTTTCTTAATTGAAAAAAAAAAGCTGTTAAACTCCGGAAATTGAATGTTCATTATCATGGGTATTATGTATTTCATATTTCAAGGTCCCTAACTATCTCTGTTGGTTAACATGTAGTTTATATAACAAATATCCAAACTTCATCTCATGGTTAATAGATTAGGATAGGGAAAATGTATACAAATGAAGACTAAAATGAAGACTATGAACATGATGAGTATGTTGTTTGTCCTTTGTGACTTTAGAGATCACTGTCAAATGACAGTAAAGCTTTGGGTATCTAACGGCCAGTCTAATGGCATAAGTGTAGACTGTCATATTCAATATCATTACATTTAGCAATGGAAGTCTACCTTTGGAAAACCTTCTGATTGATTCATGAATACCTTTTTACCCCCTTAATCAAATAATATTTACAACAATGAGCAGTTCAAAGATGGTCACTGTTAATATGTCTAAGGTACTTCAGATACACATGCCTCATATTATCATCTTACATGTCCTGTATACTATCTTTTTTTATATTAAAAAGTATTGTTATAACCAAAGTAATCAAGTGTAATATCTACACGTGAACGGGTGCTGTTTGGTGAAGCATCTTTTAACACTGTAAAACTAGCATCCTTAAGTGTAAAATGATTGTTCAATTTCTAATGCTCATTTTTATCTTTTTCTTGTAGCTAGTGAGATGGAAAAAGTCGGTCAGAATTTCTATGTGTGATATGGTTATGACATTCAGTAACTTGCTTTATGAGATTTAATTTAAAAATCTATTGAAAGATACTGTTACAGTGTTGACAGGAGTGGCATCAAAAAGAACTGGTTCTGTCACAGATGAAACAGATGTAACACGATTAACTTGTCTTGCTAATATTACATGAGCCTAGAAATGTACTCATCTCATAAGGGACAGACTTTAAGAAGTGTCTTCAATGATTTTCAAGCTGTATTAGAAATGACATGTAGATGGAAAAAGGACCTTTGGGATGTCAAAACTCTATTCAAATCATGTAATTGTAAAGACAGTCAAAGACAAAAATGCATTATATTATCTAACAACTAATTTACACATTGAAAGACCTGACAAAATTACACTAGAATAACCATATTAGCACTTTTGGT
>JAVSBT010453101.1:0-22869 GCA_033118115.1 Pharyngocirrus eroticus
TTGTTTTCTGTTGCATTTGGCTCAGAGGCAAAATTACCAGAATTCTGGGTGTAAAAA
This sequence comes from Pharyngocirrus eroticus, assembly GCA_033118115.1. Lineage (NCBI taxonomy): Eukaryota > Metazoa > Annelida > Polychaeta > Saccocirridae > Pharyngocirrus > Pharyngocirrus eroticus. Next base: position 58 of record JAVSBT010453101.1, read on the forward strand.
AGACCTGTTGCCATGGCTTCTTCATAAGTGGGTGGGACTGGCATCATATTCATATCCATACCTGGATTTCCTGTATAACCATGGTTATTGTAACTGTATGCTGGGGTTTGGGTGCAATCACTTTGACTGCATTGGGCATAATTTTCTCCATCATTAGAATGGCTCTCTGAGTCGGCCTGCAAAACAAGAGTTAAATAATTATCATGCTCTGTGTGTTCTTGAAAATTGATCAAGGGGACATGGGGAAGAGTAAATCTCCATTTCTACTCATAAATTATCACACCATTTTATACTATCAAACAACCTTATTTATTCTTTTTGAAAAGAGGCATATACGTTCTAAAATACCCTATAATAGTATGGTATGGTTTGAGTGTCAGGTATCAAATTGTAGTTAAGACAGCTCTTAAAATAAAAATACATCTATTTTTTAGATATATTTTTCATCTGACTGCTTTGAAACCCTCTATAAAAGATGGATATTTGCCATTTTGAAATCCATCCTATTGCTGTACACAAATACTAAAATGTAGTGACATATCCGAAATGTACTAATTCTTGCAGAAATTAACTATCAGTATCAAAGATAAAAACATGTAACTCTCACTCACCGAACGTTTATAATTCTTTTTACATTTTAAGTAAATACACCAGCAGAGTGCAAGAGTTGTAAGGGCTGCTCCAAATACCCCAACAGCAATACCAGCAATGGTTTGAGGAGATAATACTGAAAATTAAAACAAGAATAGAAATCTAATGGGTTATGAGGATAAGTATTATAGAATGATAGTGAATAGTGAATACACGAGGCAAAAATAAAAATAAAAAGTGTATGATATAAGTAATATTTAAGTGTAGACAAGCAAAATATTTTGGAAAAGAAATACAAAAGATCGGCAAGGATCTAGTCTTTATATAAAAACGTAAGGCGTAAGAAAATTACATGACAAAATGTGATAAATTACACATGAGAATATGAACTAAACAAGGAAATTACAATGTAATGAGTAGGAATGAAATCCTGAGATAAAGATTTATATCTTGATTTATTAAGTGGAACATTGCATATTCAATACAAGGTAGAAATACAAAATACAAAATATATAGGACATCAACTGAATACTAGCTTAAAATAGGGGTTAAAAGCTAGTGATATCTTACGACAATTTGCAATAAAAAAAATGAAAAACACATTCTGATAAGCGTTCAGTCTATTAAGTTTGAAGTTATAAGCTGGTAATGATATTATAAGTATAATAGTTATCATATAATGATCACAATAATGATATTGATTTTTACAAAAACCAGACGTGTGACCAGACAAAGTTTCAACAACAGACTGTAATACCTAAATGTAAAACTTTTCTGGGACAACGAACTTTAAAATATACCGGCTCTACAATATGGAATAACTTATGTGCAAACCAAAGAAATAGTGATCTTGAGCTTCATTCATTCAAATCCAATTACCTTAGAACATTAAAAAGTACCTGTATAATGATTCTCATTTTATGCTTGATATGTAAATAATCAACTTTGCTTATATCATGATGTAAATGTATATATTTGTTTTTTCTTTTTATATAATTATTCTCTCACTTTTGTAAATACCCTCTAGAGGGCCCTTTGAAAATCAATATACATGTTGTAAAGGTATTACCCTCAGAAAATAAAGCTTTTATTATTATTATTATCATTATTATTATTATTTTTATTATTATTATCATAATCTGTAAGTTATTGGTGCTGATTATATTATCGAAGTAGGCTCATGTCAAACTGTTAATTTAAATGCATTGTATATACTTATAACTAGCTTAGAAGTGTCTTATTATTGCTATGTTTGTTCATCTCTTGACAATTTTATTAAATTCACTCACCATCACATGTAACTCTGATACTAGGAGATGTTGTCCAGGTGTGTAATAAAAAGTCCACTTCCTCCCAAACAGCTGTTACTTCTGTTGGCAATGAGGCTTCATCTCGACACGCCAGAAGACCCATATTCTCACACACTTTAGAACCAACCATCCAACCTAAAAATGACACACATACACACACACAAATTAAACAGGTGAAAAGGCATAATTATGTTTGAAACATTCAATTAAACAGGTGAAAAAGCATTAACTTTTGAAACATTCAGTTTCTTGTATGGTATCCATGCATTGTACAATTACACACAAATCATTAGGTTCTAATATGAGGGCAAACCAACCCAGTGTTTGACCTTTTTCTGGGAACCTTTCTTCATAAATTGAATCCTGTTTTTGTTAAAAAATAATATTTTGTTAAAATATTATTACCATTCAAATGCAACAACTAATAGTACTCTACTTTAAAGTTTGAAACTTAAGAATATTAAAAACATTTATAACAAAAAATAATTTAAAGCTACCCTCTATTAAAATTGATGGTAACAATTTTTACCCATAATAGTCATGAATCGAGACCGATCGTTTAGGGTGTGCCACCAGCACCACAATCAGTCAATGGCGTCCTATTATGAAGGCGCATGCATGGACAGAGTCCATTGCGCGGAATCTTAAAAGGAGGGGGGTGGAAGGTTCGGGTATCAGAAAGATAGCTTAACTATTATAACGGGTTTAAATGCATAATGTCTCCCTTTAATCATTTAGTTTCCCATTCACACAATAACAGAGGAAACTTTGCAATGACTCAGTGGCTCTATCTCCTATGTTCAAGAGCCGACAATAAAAACTTTATGTCTATATTATTTGACATTTATGTTGATCTATATTACATAAAAACAAAGTATAAGAAATAAAGATTCCATGGGTGAGTTCATAACATTTTATTGGTAGATCAAGTGCATGCTCAATGTATTAAGATTTTAGGAAGTAACAAAGTCATAAGGCTAAAGTGACTATTTTCATTTCAAAAGGGTCATGTTTTTAGTGCAATGTCAGGTCATGTTGTTTGAATACCTTTCCTCTGTGCATAAAAGTCTTAAGACATCATTAAATTTATATATGGAGTGTTATAAAATAGACATATAACTTATAAGGGAAATAAATTGGTCATATGACACACAACGAATAAGGCAAAGTTCATTGCTTCAAAAATCCCTTCAAAATATAGATCATTACTTTTCTCATTTGCTTTAATCTCTATAATTCATTATGTACATAGCACACTAGTCTTTTTGAAACATGTTCATTTGAGGATTAGGATTAAATACTCTTGTTTAAACAGGAGTATGTAATCCTATTTTAGCTTTAAACAGGAGTATTTAATCATATTTTAGCTTTAAACAGGAGTATTTAATCCTAATCCTCAAATGAACATGTTTAAAAAAGACTAATGTGCTATCTACATTACTGTATGTTCAAATAAAGCAAAACTATTTTAGAAAAAAACGATGAATATTGATCATTGACTTGATTTGTATCAAGTATGGGGGTAATTATTTTATTATACATTATCTTATAATATATTCATTTCTTTTTTATTTTGATATTTACTAAGAAACCGATGGACTTATGGTTTTCTTTCCACATTTAACAGCCTTAATTCCTGATGATTGTGGTACCTGTACATGAGAACCACCAAAAGTCTTTGACACAGCATTCAGCTAACAGGCCAGGACAGATATACAATGTACATGATGTTGCATGTACATGTTGCTAGAAACTTTCCATGACTCAGAAGAGGTTGGGATAACATTTTAAAAGGAGGGGTGCATGGGGACTCGGTGACAAACCACCCATCTATTGATCAGAAGGTTGAGAGGGAATTCTGAGTAAAACACTAAACTCCAGTGGACTAATATTTTGTTAGTTGCTTGCGCTACAGAAACACAGAATAAGCACTGGCCTGGTGGACCAATAGGTTTATGTTAAACTGAGGAGTAAAGCACTAAAGATACAGATACATAATGTATAACGCCACAGCTAGCCAAAATGAAATATTTAATTGTTAAAATACACATGTGCTTACTCATAATGCACCAAAAACATCTAAGTTTAACAGATAGAAAGAATTACAAGATGCTTACCTGTGAATGCAGAATTATCAACAAAGTAGATGTAAAATGTCTTGATTCCTATATCTTTTTTATACACCACTTTTCCATGGCATAACTCATGTTTAACCAAGCTGTAGCCCCCCTTTGTTTGGAACTGAAAGACTGTGTTTTCAATCACCACATTCTGACATTCTGTTAAAAAAAAGAGAGATTAAATGTTCACGTTTGAAAGAAATTTCAAGTCAAATATAAATCTCAGAACCATAACAACAAAACAAAAAGTCATACTTTCAGGGATGAAGACTTAATAGGACTTACTAGATTAGCTGATTCATATTTGTATAATTATGATTATATTGTAACTAAAAATTGTATTGTGTAACTGCAATTTCTAGCAGTAGATATAAACTGTGTTCACAAATAATTGCCTGGAAAATTTCATGCTGAAATTCAATATGTATACTGATCATATTTCATACTTTAAATCATCTCTTGTCAATGATGATATTTTCTGGTGATATACCTGTTATTGGTTGATTTTATAATGACATATCAACACGGTCAGTTAAGAATAGAAATATTGTCCATTCTGTCTCATATTCCCTACAGCAGAATGACTTGCTTCTTATGGCGAGAAGCTGATGGATAATGTATGGATCATGGATATCCTTGACTCAAGATTTTTATATTGCAGGTGGAATTTTCATATCTTACTAATACCTGTAGCACAGCTGCTCCCTTTACGCTGCTTATTTTGTGCAAAAGAATTATAAAAAATCTATAGTGAATATATAAACCCTCTATTGTTTTTGAACTGTGTTCCAAAACTGAATGACAAATATCTGGGTTTAGCCATTTTGTTGTACAAATTGTAATTCAATAAACTTAAGAGACATTAGGTGTTTTAAAAATCATAGGTGTTTGTGTTTTTTACACCTAAGGCCATTCCTAATTGATCAGTTGATTTCTTAGCTACAATCAGGCTTCACTCATTTATGTCAAAACGCCTTAAAAGAGTGAAGTGTTCCTTTTGTATATTTGCAAACCTACAGAGTTTTTGCTTGATTTTGTTGACTAATTTGACATGAAAGCTAAATTATGAAAAAAAATGAAAAAAATGATCAAGCACAAAAGAGAGCACCCATCACTCCACTAATCAATTAGGAGTTACATAAATGAACTTTTCCTTGTTTTGAAGAGGAGATGATTAGGTAATTAGGTGGGGTGAGTTATATAAAATGGAGACTGTAGGTCACTTATATATACTGTTCTTTGTGAACTGTGGTTATGCCATTAGACAGACATATTTTCATCTGCTTTGAGATCAAATTTCTTTGAAATAAGAGGCTCTTTACAATTTTTTTATATTATATTTCATATATAGGTGATATTAATTTACTCTATGATTTAGCAGACATATGATGTAAGTTGTCTTGTATCATTTTGGGAATGTGCATTATGTGATGACCCTTCTTTCATATCATCTTTTAATTAACATTTGAAAACGATAAGGCCAATTAATGCATATCAGGAAGACCCATCAAGTTAACAAATGTACAACACGAAGTTGTATTAAAAAAAATAGCACAAGTTTAAAAATATAAGATGTAAATTAATCAAACTATAAATGAAGTAATAAAGTCATAGGATCAATGAAAGGGTATTGATTTAATGCAACAAGAGATATAAATTATGAAAGAAAATTATGGATTTAGGAAAGATGATCTCTTTGTTAGAATTTACTTGTGATATAACTTTTTCTTATATTATTTATTGCAGATACTTCATAAGAACTTTTGACCTTGTATTTATAAGACATCTGAATTTGAAGCATGAACAGAACCCATATGCACCCCTATGTCAAATGGTAAAATCTGGAAGTCTTTATCCCTTTACCACATGGGTTAAGGGGACGTAACAGGTTCAACTCTGTTACCAACAATTTGAGTTTGGAGCTCATTTGCTACTTTGATACACATTTTTGACTAGTTAAAGCATTTTTGATTTCAGCACTTCATTGTGTACCTATCCATAGCAATGAAAGGCCAATTTCCCTTAAACAAAATATCAAAAAAAAATCAAAAAAGTTGACATTTTTTACAGAGTTGAACCTGTTTCACCCCCATAAAGGGACTCAAATTGAGACAGTTTCATAGCCATTTGACATAGCGGTGGATGTGTCATTCAAATCTTGATTTGGTAAATAATGTAGCACACAAGAAAGAGACGTAAACAAGTTTAAGAATATGCAGAGCATCTATACATGCTGATTTTCTGACTTGAAATAATTGATTTACCAGCTAGAAAGATATTTCCATGTATCTATATATCTGACATGCTTTTTCTTTTTTACATTATACCTTAGGCTTTCCCGCTTATTTTTATTGTGTTTCATTTTTAAAAACACTGTTATTTGCATGATTGTCTCATTTCAATGTTCTATGTTTCAATGTATCTTGTCAGTCATTACCCTAGATGAACTCCTTTATTTTTAAATAATGTATCCGCCCAAAATTGTATTTTGCCTCTTTCCATTGTATATTCCTTATCATGAGTTGATAATTTACCTGGAAAGTTGCAATTTTGTAACCTTAAAAGATATTTGCATCAGGTGAAATCAGCATGCAAAAATTAAAAAATACAAAGACTTATAAAATGAATATTATTGATTCAGAGTTAGAATATGACAGTCAACTAGGCTAAAAATAAATACCTATCGAAGACAGAACAGTGCTATTGTTTTAATACAATGAATACTGAGGTGGAAACATGGAGCTCAAATTTCGTTTTCATTCAAATTCTTCGATGAATTTCATAAAATTGAGTTTTATTTTAGCATTTCTTCAGATATTGTTCAAACTTTACTGCAGTTTACACAATTTAACCTCTAAATAAACACCTTAGAATCAACACTTGAAAGAAAGAAAGTTTTTTTTCATAAGGACTCTTGATTCATGTCCGGTATATTTGATGAAATAAAAAAAACAGTCAATATAATTTTTTGAGGCATATTTGCAGCTACAGTTTTGTATCAATATGGATAGCTCAGTTTGTATAGACAGATATTTATATTGATACAGAACTGTATAGCTACAAATATTCTTCAAAATATGATATATGGCAAGACTCAATATTTTGGTTACCTTGGCAGTGAGCATTGGACTGACACCAAATAAACAAACAAAAATAGCCTGGGGGCCAAAATAAATTTTGTTGGAAGACCTCCATCAATGTATCTCACACACAGTGATTTTTGCCAATTTTTTGTGTAATCTTGTTCTTGAATTTCACCTGGATTTCAGATTCATTTCCTGTAGTTTGTTTTTCATTAAGAGTTTTGGAACATTGTGATCTGTGTATCATATTTCAGAACAATGTATCTGAAATCATGTCTTTGATTTATTTCTCAATATGACACCACAAATGGAATATGTTTGAAATGAAAATATTTTGTATTCAGTTGGAAGCCAAATCATGTCATTAACAGAGACTGTACTGAAGTACCACTCAAATTCAATGTCTTTTCAATATCTGCCACCCTCACTGCTTCAGATCATGAGATCAGCTATGGAGACTATCAAGTTATGCCAATTGGGAACTTTTATTTCTGATTTTTTCATTATACAGGTGGAATGTAGGTTACTTGTATTAATTTTGCTATCATTTCTTACCTAAAAACATGGTTATTAACTCACTATTGTTAGTAAATAATATGAGTTTATCCACATGCATTTGGGTAAGAAATTGCATCAAATTAATAGAAATAACCTTCCTTTTGATCAGGAACAAAAGTTCCATATCAATGGCTAAACGAGACATTGGAAGAGTAGTTCATATAGCTAAGCCTTGTTCCTTGAACATACTCATTTTGAGTGAAGATATCAGGACTTTGAAAGCCATTTTGAAAACCAACCAATTCAAACAGTTTTTAACATTCCAATGTCTGAATTATTTTCAACACATATCTACCTTTGAAAAGATTTTTTGACTTGGCACTATGCAAAAACTGATATCATTCTATTACACATGAGTGGTGTAATACAAAGCCTTGCATGCAATCTGGTATTTTCTTTATAAAATAAGCATCAAGAAAAATAGGTACAAACCAAATGATTTGTCTTCACCTGTAATCAATTATTATAGCTATTTAAAGCATCAAAGTAATTGTATATTAACAGTATTGATTCTTACCTCCTTTGCAATTATGAATCCAACAGAGGACTGGAATGACTACAACAAGAAATTGTCTCAGAAAATCCATTTTGAAAACAGCTAGATTTTCATTAAAATATTTTTAAAAAGTAACTAAAAATGATAATATATTTCTATGATAAATATTTTGCTGTCTTTGTGCTTATCAAATGGATATAATCTTCCGAGGGCTGAGATGCTAAGTGTATTAATTTCTAATAAGATATGTGCTTTTATACTGCTGTCCTATTAGCATGGAAATGTTGTAATGATTCACCTTTGCAGCCTTTTACTTATTGTATTGTGTTACATTTTCATTGTTACAGGCAATCTCTGCATACACCTGTAGAGCTAAGCACTGATTGTTTATTTCATTGACTTAATGGTACACTGTTGGAAAAAAATAAAGTAAACCTTTGAGATAATACACAAGACTGATTTTAACTTTATGGTGCAGTGCTGGAAAAAAGAAAGTAAACCCAAGACTGATTTCATCTTTTTGGTACAGTGTGATATTGCATTCTGGCAGAGTGCAGACATACTTAGTACATTTACTGTGCTTTTGCTTATGCCTTTCATAGACAATTCTGATCATGTGATAGAGTACATGAGACGTTAGTTAACACTGCAATGGGCTTACGACCACCCAAACCAATTATTTTGAAAGCCAGTGAAAACATTTTCACTTGAAACTACCCAGATTTGAACCAGGGACCTTCCTCATGGAATGTCAGCTTGACAATTCAAGCTAACACTCAAATAACCAATATACTACACATATAGCATATTTTTTATGGATTAAATTCAACTTTCATTTATTGTATCTACTATAAAAAAAACGGGAGAAAAGTATTCTGCATCTGTTATAAAATTCTGTGTATTTCCACATGACTTTACTGAATATTATATAGGACAATGATATTTGTTGTCCTTTGCATACTGAGATTAGTACATACATGTACATAACTTTACTAATCTGTAAGCAAATTAAGACCATTTCTATGATTTATAAAAAAACATGTCAAGAAAATACTTGATTTATCAATATTATAATGTTACGTATCGAATGTATGTATTTTTCATAATTCTTATTGTTAAAACTAATTGAAATCTACATGATATTCCGTGAGTAATGAATTTTGCTGATGTTGTTGACACTAAGACATTCTTCTTCTTCTTCTTCTATATTAATGGCTAACATTCACTGATGAATATAATGGCCATGTGCGTGTGCATTTGCATGTGCAGGTTTTTTTGGTGAGGTGTGGACTACGGAGCAGGCAGTGTCGACTTAAATGTGGAAACAGAGTCGACACTGATGACATTTTGTGGAAGTGAGTTCCACACCAAAACTGTACGTGTAAAGAATGAATATTTATAGGTGTCATTTGATGGGTGAAGAGGGCGGTATGCTTGCTGATGATAGTGCCTGGATTTTCTTGTTTGTGGTTGAAGATAGATGTTGATGTTAATGTCAACCAAATTATTTACAATCTTGTAGACATTTGATTAGTATGTCCTATATTTTTACCCAACTATACATATTGTGACATAGGTCATGGTATGTCATAGCCATTCAATAATTTGAAATAAATAAAACCAATAATTTTCAACTATAAAAACATTTATTATGCTTATTGGTTTTATTCCAGCTTTATACAAAGCACTTCTTTTGAATAAAATAATGATAGTCAAAATCATAGTATACAAAATAACATTATCCAAAAGAAATATTCCAGAAAAATTGATTAGAATGCATTATAACAAAAACAATTATGATTATTCATCAAAAACATCATGCATGGGTGTACACATACGCATGTATTCGAATTCAAAAAGATGCATTCTATATAATATTATATTGTTTTTTCCATTCTTATTGAAAATAATACCAACAAAATTACATAAATATGCTTTTCATTTTGTTGTTGACAGGATCTCCCTTGGAAAACAACACATGTGTTATTGACTCCCTTTCCCTTGAAACGTGTTGAAAAAAACATGTTGATTAAAGTTTTATGTAAGCTCATCAGTGTAGTATAATATAATAGCAGGAAATAAACTAAACTTTGTCCCGTGTTATTGAAGCAACAATAATGCCCATTTTAATTCCTTATCTTTTCATTAACAGCAAGTTTATGATTTTGAAATACTTATTGTTGAAAATGACTATTTTCATATTTATTGCTAATATTTAATGAGGGCTGCTAGTACCAATTTAGCTAGCTAGTGTACCTTTGAGCCTTCCACCATTTACACAATTGTAAGTAAAATGTTAAATATTCCATGGCTGTTAGTCCACCATGTTTTGTACATAACTCAATTGTTTACCATTTTGATATAAACTTTTAGATTCATCTAACCGGTGATCATACAATTTATTTGATCTAAAAACTGTTCACTAGTAAACAGAACTTTGACCTTCCTTGCTACAATTGACCTGTTCCTGTCCACCACAACATCTACTGGTGGACAACAATCATAAGCAGCCAGATTGAAAGCTGTTAAAGTAAGCAGAATAAACAGTTATATGTTTATCATTGATTGTTTTACTACAAAGTTTTTATTTGCCCTTGGGCTTTGACCTTCCAGTACTACTACTTCTAGCAGATGACTTTGAGGCTCTGTCTGGCACACTGATTTGTTTTGCTGGTTTGACCTCTTCTCCTTTAGATTTTGTGGGAGTTTTGCTGCCTTTGTTGCGATTGGTTGAAGTTCCCCTTCTGCTTCTACTTCCTGGTCTTACATTTGCCTTACTTGCTAGCATTTCTGGAAAAAAAGGTGTTTTTGATTACATTTGATTTTGAATAAAACTAAAATTTCACTCTCTAAATGAAGATCATTAAAATGCTGCTGACCTGAAGGTAGACCAAGGCAAACCTTTCTAGCAGTTTATATTAACTATGATCTTAACTCTGCTAGGTTGTGTTTTTATTCAGTGGAAAGGATGTAAACACGAACCAGTGTCATGGATTCTATCTCAATTGCAAGTAAATGAAACACTGTTGTTTTCTGTTTCTCCCTCTCTCCAATGAAAATATGATAACAATACAATTGAAAAAACCTCCCAGGACTCTGTGTGGGAACAGTTAATAGAATTGAACAGACACCCAGTTAAAACAAGCTAACAATAAGTCATGAAATAAGATCTTTTATGTTCAAGAAAAAATAACAAGAAAGGCAACTTTTGTGGAATAGTACTAGAATAGGGAAGTGTGATGAAACAATCTGTAGTGTGTTGTGAGGGATAAAAAAAATTTAAACACTAAAAAAAAAAAATTAAAAAAATCCTGCCTGACTATTAAGTCTCATAATCACTTATTAGATACCAATCATCTATGTGGTAATCTTCTGTTCCAAAATTGCACAAATTTATAATTTAAAAAAAAAGAACTTTCAAAGAACTTTCTATTAAGTGATAAGGCGTTTCCCATAGCAGCCTACAGCCTCTTTCGAAACATCTAAATGTCAAGTTATACAAAAAAATAAGTACCAGCTACCAATTTTTAAATTATCAAGAAGGATGAAAGCAACTCCAACCCAATTCATTTTAGATTTAGCTTGAAGATGCTAGTGTTAACTTGCTAACAATTGAAAATAAATCCAAAACAAATATAGATTTCGACCTGCCTCTCATACTGTTAGACTTAACTTGACTTCTGTACTGTGTCTATAAGATTGAAATTTATTTATTCCTTAAAAATGACAGAGACAATAACATTTCAAAAGAAATGTATAGAAGTAAGAAAGAGTAAGATATGCCTTAGAACGATAATATTTGGGGAAAATCTAAATTGAAACAGAGACTTTACTGTCACAAAACCTTCTGATAAGATTAAAGAACATATTTATGAGCTAATTAAAAAATCAATCCAACTCCCATCATTTCGAAAAGATTCACACGTTTTTTTCCATTTGAACACTAAGGTGAAGGTGTCCATGTTTGCCCATACAGTCCACAAGCTCGATGTACCACAATATCAAATAACATTGTGGTACATTGAAAAACCAGTTGAGCTTACCCGCCAAAACACATTAAGCTTGTGGACTGCATATGATTTTGAAAGTACTATATCATTTTCTGATTGAGCTTGAGTTCTACTTACTAAGAAAGGCATCACTTAATGCTTCCTGGTCGTTCAGAAGGGGTACAAACCTGGAGTCGCCACTATCTGACTCTGAAAGTATAAAAAAATCATACAGGTTTAATTTATATTATGTAAGATGCTGTTCTGGTGACATCTGCTTATGCATGGGTATTTTATATCATTAGAAAAATACGTTTTTTGAACTTTGGTCTTTCTTTAAACATTCTTTCCATTACATTCTTGTATGGCAACACTTGTCACAGGAAGGCTTGTACAGTGAGACTTACACACTGAATAGTGGTGTCAATGATGTGAAGATGTAAATGAACATCAACACTGATAACTATACAAGAATATCATTATTTTGGGTAACTAAAATTGGCTTATCATTATCACTGAATTAAAGCTGCACTAATCAGTTACGTAATAGCTCCACTAAATGTGGTGTTGATGCCATTTTACCAATACATATATGGTGTTTTTTTACTAAAACTGAAATATTGAGACATAATTATGTGAAAAAATGGTGTCAGACAACCAGGCAATTGCTTTGCTGTAAATGATAGTAATAATCTAGATTTGAATGACATATTTGTCAGCACTCATGCCATGAAATAATTGACACACAAAATATCAACACCTTATACAACAACTTGAAAAAATTCTATGAAACGCCAGTTTCTTCAGAATTGAATAACCTTCACACGTCTTTCAGTCTATTAAATTTTCAATTAATATCTCTTAATCATATTAACCTGAAAAAATTGTTCAATGTACAATCTATGTCAGTCTAGACTAACAGGAATGAATTGTAAGAAAATAGGAAGCAACATATATTGTTTCCTGCGTATTACAGAACCTATGTTAATATGATATGAATTTATTTTCTACAGAGAGAATAAGGATTCTGCTAAATGCTACAGAAGCACATTTTGATAACTTTATTCGATAAATCAGAATTTCCTGTACTAAACTTGAGTCAATAGGAAAAAGTGCTTATATGACAACAACAAAATCCGACATTATGATATGCAACTGTAAATCAGGGGTGTTTTTTCCCTGTTCCTTGATGGAAGACATGATGGAAAGAATATATTTGCCCTTTTTCGAAAATGCCATTTCCTATATTTTAGCATCCACTGATACAAGAAAGAGATTTAAACGCTATTTTTAATGAACCCAAAATTAAATTCTAAACTTTTTCAGGCACAGATGAATCAAAGATGAGGATTTAGTGGTCCTTATAGATTATCTGGTGGTTTTAGACCAATGGGAGTGCCCTTTGGACCCTTTGAATTTACCCTTTGTAAATTAAAATAAATTCTTACTTTCAACTCTCAGGAGTACAAATTTCTGTCGATCTGAAAGCATTTCGTGAGCATATCTGTAAGGATTGTCTCTAAGATTTTTCACATTGCCATTTTCATCTGACAAATCAAGTTCATCTGAAATTTAGGAAAGGAAAATATGCTTTATTTGCAAAACATCAAGTTAGTAAAACGTTTGTGGAAATCAATGTGACCTTCTTTGAGCTTCAATTAATTGTGATGAATCAATTACCCTTAAATCTTCTAAACACATAATTCTTTCAACAATGAGTCAAAAAATACAATTCTGCCTGGGAATTGTTGAAAGGAAATGATTTTTGTCTGATATGTCATAGAAATGTTATCTGCAAATTGATCAGAATGATCTGTTTTGTCATGACAGTCAAGCCTTTACACAATGCACAGTACTAGTAAGGAACTTCCAGATTTCAAGGTAACATAATATTACATATTTGCCTTATTCATGCTGCTACATTGAAGTCTTGAATTAATGAAATATATGAGAAATTAGGCCTGACCTCAAAAGTTATGATACCCAATAAAGTTAATCGCAAGCTTTATGTATAGCTCATAAATCATCTACTAGGATATCATTGTCATGAATGCAAACATAATTTTCAGTTGCAATTATATATCCTTATTGTTGCATTTTTACAGACAAATTCCTTCAACATGCACTTTGAATTAGGAAAACTATTTGATGTTTCTTCCATGATATATAAGTAACCCAGTATTCAAAGGTAATTATGTTTTACGAAACATGTCCTTACCTTCATTATTGCAATTACATTTTTCTTTGATATTATCTAAGAGTGTGATACTCTTGCATTTTGGATTGAACAATGCCTCTTCATTTTCTGAAAAGAGGGAATAAATTGATCTAAACACATACAAATCGATATTACACAATCATAATACATATATAATTGAACATCTCAGCCAGGTTCTGGGACATGGGACTTGGTATTTCAGGATTTCATTTTTTGTTTGCCTGCAGTGCAGCACAATATAGTATAGTATAATAACTTTGATATTAAACTGTAACAAACATTATACATTGTAAATGTCTGCATGTCAAACTGTGTCTTTATTTCATGAAATTTCATCCTTAAATGAGGACAAAGAAATCCATTTGTTTTGAATGCTATAATTATTTTGCTTCATAATGCTGATATGCAAATCACAACAGACAGTTTTGATGATTGATAACAACAAGCTTGTATTTGCTTACGTCAGTAGTATCTATTCATTTGATATGTAATTCACTTATAATCAAGACATTATGATACGCTAATCCCTTAGTTATGATCTGACAAGATAGTTGAAGTAGAAAATCATTCCACTTACCTCCAAACTTCACAACAATATACATTTTGTTTTATTTTCAGGAGAGTTTTCTGTTTTGAGTGTTGCACAAATAGTTATGTTAAAATAAAGTTTTTATGCCATTTCTTTGGTATATTGTATTCTGCAAATAAACAAATTAAAAAATTGTAAAAAACAATCTTTGACAAGAAGAATATTTCTTGGCTATTAGTGCGTAATAATAATAATAGTTCGTCCTTCGCTTGCGAAGACGACCATGATTTTAATCAAATTCAGTTTATTGATTTGATTTTGAAGTCAGAACTGGGCATGAATTTGATTATAGTGAAGAAGAGCTGCACGGTTCTTCAACCTCACTTTCTAGTCCTAATTTACCCTGATCCAGAGGCAAGACAAGTCAAGATGTCTGGAGGTAAACCAAGATGCAAGAGCTACGGCAATCCAATAATGCACAATGTAAATGGGGTCACCCATCTAACAACTGGTACCTATGAGTAGGATATATGATGTGATGAACATTTCATTTCATGGTGAGGCCCTATAGGCCTTATTACTTAAAGGGGTGAGCTACCTTGTTCCAAACTATGACAAGCAACTTTGAATTCTATGAATAGAACATGACTTTCTTTTTACACCCGAACACATGAAGCCTTTAACCCAGAATTGTCCCAATAGAGATTTTATTTCACCTTGTTAATAGGACAAATATGAACGGTTGAACCTCATTAAAATGTAATTTGATGCTTCAATTATACCTTATTACATGCACTATACGATTAGCCAAATGTGGATTTTCCTGCCAGATTAATATCCTATTCTTTTCCAAATTCTGCAGGTTTGTTTTGTTTTGTAACTAGAAATTTGGGGGAAATATTTGTAACTTGCAAGGTAATAAAACAGCAAAACATGTTCATATTCATACATAAGTTATCATTACTGGAGTGTTAATTTGGGGTTTGCTTCATTCTTGTTTCATGTCAAATCCCTAATGAGCAATTTGGGAATTGTATATAGTTCTGACCTTTGGCTGATTCAAACTGAACTGACCCAATGATTAAACCTTGATTAAATATTCACACATTTATTGTTTCTTAGTTGTTTTTGTATTCATTTTTGGTGACCATGCCTTGTTGATAATCATAAAGTAGCATTAACTTTACACGATACTGATTTACAATCTATAATCCACTTTTTGTCCATATAAATATATCTTGGACAAGGTGTTGATTTTAATCATACAATTCCTTTAAAGGTATGATTATGTTAAATTAAACTTGAGTCTTTTTTAAAAATATATCTTGAGACTATACTAGTCTAGGAATTACAAGTAATTTTGACACAGGATCATCACCTTATCCCTTTGAAATCCATTTTTAATTGGACCAAAAATATTGGGTAATTTACCAAACTCATTTAGACAAAATTAATGAAAATAAATTGTTCAACACAGTATAAAAAGGAGATAATACTTGCATATTTGCAAATAAGAAGTTACATTCAATAGATTGTTCACAACTTAAGTGTATTCTTTCTGTTCCGTGTAATTTTTCAGTACTTGTGAGTTGATTTACTATAGACAAATGCTTTACAGAATTGTATTCATAAGCTTCTATAGCAGTAAATAAGATTTCACAACATTTATTAACCTGATTTCTGGAAAAAAGAAGATATTGAGTAACTGCTGCCTAGAATAGTGCAGTTTTTGACATCATGTTTTGCCTCTATATCACACACACACTTTAGAAATATAAAATAGTAAATAATCTATGAGTGTATCCTTGATGACTCGAAACATGTAGGTTTAAAACCGAAAATCTTAATTGGGGCTTATTTATATTTACTGATTATATATAAGGACATTTTTGCTTTCTGGTCAACCATTTTTATCTTATGAAATATGAATACTTACTTATAATAAAATATCACTATTATGGTGTATACTTATGTCATATCCTAGTGTAATATATCCTTTGCCAGTAGAAAAGTGAATCAAACTTCCAAAGAACAATTTTCTCTATCCAAGAAAAACACAATTTTCACACCTATATCAACAAGCACCTTTGATCATGTAAAATTTGTATTCCTCGTCACAAACAACAAAACGGAGACTGCATTGATCAATTGTATTTTCATTGCTAGGCTATTTTGATCATGAGAGCTTTTCAAGTCCGTACTTTGGATTCATAAAACTTTCAACAAATCCACAACTTCTAAAGCTAGTGTGACTAAATTTAGACGCAATATTAAGTAGCCTACTGAAAACACATACTTACATATCTAGCAAATTTCAGGAGCTTTTGTTAATCCTTTAGCTTTGTATTATTTACCTGGCTGTTATATGTCTTGACGAGTGTTTACCTGGCAGTGCTAACAGCAAATAAAAGGACCAAGTTTTATTGATTATTTCACAAGTGAAAGGGGAGTTTTGTCAAACACCAGGCTTACAGTATTTCTTAGACCACTTATTTACAGTTCATTTATGGCAGCTTATGATATATTTTTTTGTATTTTATTCTTTGAGTCGTATCCAAGTAGATAATCCTACACCATTCAAGATACCAAAATATTTTATATGACTGTATCAATTTGTTATATTTACTTATTAGGGAAATGTATGATCACTTGAAATGAGACATAGTTACTACACAGAAATATACCAATATTAAATTAAGAGATCTAGGCTGGTCTTGGTTCTGTAATGATATCTATAAAGAATGATAATACTTTATTATCTATATCTTATATCATCCTCCTCTCAACAGTGAAAGGGATAAATAAAAACAGTGTATAGTAATTCAGTCTGCCATATTGTGAACAAACTAGACACAATTAAGTTAACTCTCCTATACATGTAGACTAACAAAATAATTAAATCTTTTTGTTTTAGTTACTTTCCTAGAGTTGTGAGACATTGCAGCAAGTTTTCTTCTATTTAATACAAGTTTACTTTTTATATATCATGATCAGAAAATCCTAGTCATGAGTTTTCATTTCATAACTTTAAGATATGATTAAACTGCTTATAGCCAAGGCTGGTAATGAATATGAAATGAAAGAATATAATATCTTGATATTTCATATGTTTTGATAGAAGAAAATCAATTTGCTATTAGAAGCATAACTGCACATTTATATAGGCTTGGGACAAAACATCTTGTGTTCTCAAAATGATTCTATTATCACACAGTCCCATAGGATGGATCAATTTCTCTCGGCAAGAGTCTTTTGTTTATGATGAAGGTGTATGAATTATAGATCCATATTCCAAACACTGTGGACTTCCAGACTGTTTTCAGTTGACCAAATAGCATAGCAAAAACAGCTGTGTGTCTTTGGGTACATTCTTTTAAAAAAATGTCTGTGCTAGCAAATATTGCAAAACATATGTTTGAAAACATGGTCAGACTACATGTCTGCAAACGTTTGAAATTTTTTGTTCGAGTCTACTACTACCCAGTTTGCATTGAGAATTTCTCTAGCAAAGATTTTGCTTTGACTTTAAAGCAAGAGTCATCATCCTTTGAAAGACTTGAAGTGACTTGAAGTCAATATGTTTATATTGTCTACAATGTTGCCAACGTATAAAGCTGGCAAACATGTGGCAATACTAATAGGTTGAAAGTTAATCCCTTTCAATAAAAAGATTTGTCAAGAGACTTCAAGAGAAAAAAATATTTAAAATCACATCTGTGTTGAGACTGTAGACTTTTTTAGTGCTTTTAAGAATAGGCAAATAAAAAATCACTTTCAAGGGGCGCAGTGTAAATGGGGCTTTTACATGAAAGTCAGCGTAAAACCTGTTTTGATATGTCTAAACATGCACATTCTTGAAACATTTGTTTTGCAATAGGTCTAGATTAGCAAACACTGGAAAACGTTGGTCTTCAAATACATGCAAACAGGAAGCCTGACCATGTTTTCAAACATATGTTATGATACAGCTTGTGAGAGTAAACTGTATAATTGTTTCTCTAGAAGCCCTCCCCTACAATAGACTTATTAAATATTTATTTAAAGAAATACCTTATTGCAGTGGTAAAAGGTTCTTTCAAGTCTTATTTACCTCTGCATTGTGTGGAGGATCAAGTATCACAAATGTTTATGACAAATTAAGCTGCAATTATGACGTAAACAATGTAGTTGTGTGAAATTGTAAATAGTATAATGATTGTTTTGTCATGGTAGATTCATTTTTATTTTATTTCATGGAAATATGGAAATAGCAAATGATCAAGAAATTGATTATACTTATAGGTTAATAAAAACAATTGACTCAGACACCTGTTGCGAAATGTAATTGCAACTTTGCAAGGACAAGAAATCCAGTAAAAATGTCTGCATAAAGAAAGAAGTCAAGAATACCCCAATAGAAAGGAAAATCAAATAAATGTAACATTAACTTTGAGAAAAGGAAAAGAAATAAAATATTAACAATTAACGATAGTTTTATTGATAATAATTCATTTTTTTTCAGAAAGTGCAAAGTAGATCCAATATTTTTCTATGACTCTCACACACTCCTCAAGGAAGATGGGAAAGCAATATTGAATGTGTCCTGCCATGAACAAAACTGTAAAGTTCTGGGAGCACTTAGGTGGATGCAAGTTTTCTTCCAGAACATTTTGTTATGCCTTGGTCAATCCCCCTAGACTATTAAACCTTACAGGTGAATATCATTTTCTTCCTTGCCTTTCCCATTTTTATGAAGTAAAGGTGACTTTTCTCCACTGTTGTCCAGTTCAAAACCTGCATTGTCTGCAATGTACTCATACTGAAAGTTTTCTGTGACTGGCTGATGGCTCAAAGAGGTTGTCTTTTGATGCCTTTTTATAATCTCAGGGAACATATCCGTCATTGAGAATGCCTGGAAAGATAATGGAATGATCACTAGCACCATCTGGTGGTATAAGGTGGTAAAAGAGGTGGTTGTGGCTGTGTATTGGTGGCTTTATTGTTTTTAATAGTCAAAATAGTTACTACTGTACATATATCAAGTGGGATATCTGCCATAGAGAATTATACCCACAGTAGCCATAGTGCAGTGCTTTACATATATACTTCATTGTACACTGTAGCAATATAGAGAAATATCTAAGTGTTTTGCTCATGATTATACCTGGGTCTGGCACAGTTGACCATGGGATGCATTCAGGATCTTTTCATCTGGCCACAATTTTATACTTTATAATTATGTTACTTTAAATTTTTCAAACCAGTGCAGTATCATTAAAAATGATTAATTTGACATAATCTTATATACTTTCACATATATTGGGCCACCATGTCTCCAGCAGACACTTTTTTCTTTGCTGTACAAAGCTATTGCAAGGGTAGTAGAAGGGTACTGTTGTTTCCTATTAATAATATTGGCATCATATAATTATATAGTTTTGAGAGAGGAGGATGGTACTTACTGAAGTAAATGCTATTATAGTTCCTATTGTAAGTCCACCTATGACATCTTCTACATGATGAGCATTATCAAAAATTCTAGATGCTCCGCAATAAACTGCAGCTGTAACGGCTATACATTGGAAGGTTGTCTTTAGTCTTGATAGGTATGCAGGAAAAGGTTTACTCTCTAAGTATATCTACAAATATTACCAAATATATTATTGGTGCCAAGATCCATGATAAAGTTAATTGATAACAATACATTCCATAATAACTACGCTGCTTTTTGGATGATAAAATATCTGTCATTAAACTTCGGCATGGCTATTTTTTTTTACCTTATTTCTAAAATTAGAACTGAAGTAAATAATACTTACACACATATAAAACATTACAAAAAATACAAGACCAGTATGACCAGAAGGAAAAGACATTCTGAAATAAAAGAAAATAAGCTCAAATTATAATTTGCGTTCATACAGCACTGCTATTTGCCTAGCATGGACATTTCTGAGAATATCCTGACTCATGAAAGTTAATAGAATATATTCATTTGTATGTACAAGATGAAGCAAATATTGCTTTTACCATGTTACATACAGCTCAAATTCAAAGCTAGAATATCAAGAGCACTTGTAGTTTAAAAGAACAAATGAATAAATTCTATACCTAATTTCTCTAAGTGTATAGCTATCTGTCTCTTGGCAAAATGGTTCTTCAACATAGACATATTCTCCTCTTTCATTTGTGCAGTTGAATTTGCTATAATCAGGTATGCAAAGATCTAGGAACATTGGTCGCAATCGTCCAAAACTAACTTTTCCCATGTGCACTATAGCCATAGAAATCCCAATACCCTGACCCAAGGCTATCACATGGTTGTAGGATCTGAGTAGGTAACTCTTTGAGAATAAAGATGGCTTAGAGAGCTCATCAGAATTCTGTTGATGGATGAAATCAAACAGCAACTCTAAGAGAGGAATCTAGGGGGGAAAATAGCAAATTTAAAATCATTGATGAAGGAAAACAAAAAGTTTAAAACTCGTACACAACGATATTTTTTTCAGGATGAACATTCATCTTACAAATGTTTTAGTATAAAAAAGATTTCTTTAATTTTCACTCGTCAATTTTTCTTTATTTCATGATTGTATCATCATGTAAGTTGAAAAGCTTGTATTCCAAAATATTACAACACAGCATTTTTCTGAGTGGAAAATTCATGATGGCAAAGGATTGTATAAGGTCTGTCATGTGAGTGCTTGGAACTTTTAAAACTGCCTGAAATTACATCAATTTACCTGACAGAGGGGCAGTGAGGCAATGAATTCAGAGAAGCACATACTACAAAGGACTATACGGGTGTACAAATACATGTATATTATCTATCATACATATATGGAAGACAGTTGATTACTTACCAATGCAGCCACAAGTACTGAAAATATGTACAAGGCCCATGTTGGTATGGTATTAGGTCTGTACGGATAGTGAATAGCCTCATCATTACAATAAAATCCCCTTTTCACTGGAGGGACTACTACATTACAAGATACCCAAAAGGTATAGACTGGAAAAGTAATATGCAAAATATAACATTGTTATCACTTATGGTCATTAGGCTATACTATGCAGCTACTACCGTCTGTCAGCCATATGATATATATATGATACATTGCTGTTAGGTGTTATCAAGGAAGTATGATCTCATTGCTGTGCATAAAGTTATCATTTTTAGATATAACTTAAAAGTTATATGGTAAATTGTCTAATACATAAATAGCCACGTTTCAAAGTATATCTCCATGTATAATACAGAAAAAACGCACAACAATTCATCTTTACAAGGCTCTCTTTGCATATTAATCGGAGTAAAGTAAATAACACACCTACCTATGGCAAGACAAATGAAATCCACAATAATTCCTATTGTCATTTGCTTTTTCTTCATTTTAAAGTATTTGTTATGGTCATTTAAATGTGTAGTTGTATACTAGAATCCAAAATCTAGAACTGATCTTTGTATTATATACTTGGGATTAATACTCATTGTACACACTCTCTTTGCTTGTACTGCATGCTGTACAACCAAACACCTGTACATACATGGATCCCTCTTGGTATAATTTTTATGGCTAATGCATTATTAGGTTGTCTACATGTACTTGACTTCTGGAATTTGACAGTTGGTTTTTCAAGCTTTACATTACACAAAGACAAAAATCTATAGAGCATTTCTGTATATTCTATTAATCTAAATCTGTAACCTTGACCTTTTTGACAATACAGATAAGATTACCCAATGGCCATGGATGTAAAAGCAAAGATAGTTTTGTGTATTTTTTTTTTTTTAATGAGATGACTTGTAAGGCTGTAAAATAAACATTTGATAATAGTAAATTAAACTTTGAAGGAATTAAGTCAATACCTTTTTTGCCATTCAGAATTGCACCAAAGAGCAAGGCTGGGGCGGGGGGGGGGGGGGGGGGCCCATTAT
>JAVSBT010453212.1:0-24048 GCA_033118115.1 Pharyngocirrus eroticus
ACACCAGATTCTGAATACGGGGAATATAATGATTACGTTGGAGAATTGGTGTCTTTAAATGCAGGCGATAAAGTGTTCGTTAAAGTTAATAATATTGAGGCTATTTCTTGGAACAGTAGAGCTAACAGCTTTGGGGCTTTCTTGGTGAAATCAATGTAAAGGTAATGGATGCTGTATATAATGTAGAATATGCCTGTACAAGACACCAGCAT
The DNA here is from genome assembly GCA_033118115.1 of Pharyngocirrus eroticus. Classification (NCBI taxonomy): domain Eukaryota; kingdom Metazoa; phylum Annelida; class Polychaeta; family Saccocirridae; genus Pharyngocirrus; species Pharyngocirrus eroticus. The sequence continues at coordinate 213 of JAVSBT010453212.1, forward strand.
GGAGCCCAGAAACCAAAATGAGGATATCAAGATAATTCTACTTAATGTTTTCATTATTTGATGAAGAAAGGACATAAAACAAATAAACTTAATGTCAGATGTCAAGCATAGTATTGATATATAATTATGGGTATATCATACAGAAGTTGATGTAGTTTTAGGTTGACATATGCAGCTTAAAGACCCAACACTTTAAGACAAATTGCTTTAAGAGTTCTGAAACCCTCTGTAAGCGGAAAAACGTTATCACTAGGCTCATGGTAAACTAACCAATAGACGTAGCCTTTATCATAGTTGGTATTTGTCAATCAGCCAAATAGCTTGAATTATATGATGATGGCACATTAAATTAACTTGTCATTTTCCATAGGAGAGTAGACAGGTTAGCTTTGGTGAAGGTCTTCTATCTATTAAATGTATACATGTATAAATGACAAAATGCCTTATCGTTAATACATAGGTGAATTCAGGCTTATTAATTACCAATAAGTTGTAATAATCTAGTTTAACCCATTCTAGCTGGTCTTCAATGTACACATATGTTAGGTGCATAATAATTAAGCTTGTTGAAATATTTGTAAAAAATCTGTCTTAAGCAGGTCACATTCGCTGTTGTCCTTTAAAACTTTTAAAGGGAGCATGGTGGCTCAGTGATAAAGCATACGCAAAGAGACCCACTGGCTTGCCCCATGTTTGTGTCCCTGAGAAAGATACTTAGTCCTAATTTCTCTTCTTAACCAAGAACACGTTTAATGGATACCAGCACGTTCTTGGAAAGTAACATGCGATAGACTAGCATCCTGTCTAGGGTTACTGAAAGCTCTCAGTCCCTAGTGCTACAGAAACCAGTGATAAGCACCGGTCTGGTGGGGCTTATAGGCTAGGGCCTTAGCTTAAATGATGTCTGTGAACATTTGCATGGGTATATATAAGTGATATTATGAATTGGCAGCTAAATAAGTGGTTTTTAATGTTTTTGTTTATACAAGTGCTTAATCACATTTTATGCTATTGTAAATGATTTTATTCAGAAATAAAGAAGGTTTTTTTTTTATTAATATCTCATTCTTTTTATTATTTTTGAAGTAAAATGTTTACTTTTACAATTTTGCTTTCGAAAAATAATCTAAAACAACAAAGAGAAACGAACTGAACACATCGTTAATTTTTGTAGGTCATTCAACTAGATCACAACAATGCTTTTACCTTTTCTGAAGTGTAATATTTTAGCTAAAAATATCAAATGTATTGATTTTTCGAAATCTGTTATGGAAACGAATATGTAAACTGGTGGAAATTTCCATTTCATTTATAGTGCTTCTAACATAAATGTTCCTGCTTGAATAATAGTAGTTCAGATGACATGCGCATTGACACATTACCCAAAAGGTTCCTTCACATACGAAAAAAGTAATTACTGGCCGTGTTTGTACTCGAAAATGGAAGTAAGTTGAAATACCTTTCTTTATTTAGTAGTGATGTTATGTAAGAGAGTGACAATTAACGTACTATTACACACTCACCTATTTGCAGAATGAATTATCTAACTTTGGAACAAATGTTCTCACCTCAGAACGTTTCTGCCTTCTCCAAAGGCCTCGATCACGGTAAGACAATTATCTCTAAACATTTTATCCAAAGTTAATAATTTATTCTACATAATGGATCTTGGAACCAATAACCTATTTGCTAAATAAATCATCTATTGTCTTAACAAATATTAAGCAATTTCTACATGTCCATACTTAACGATTGCTCAGGTAACTTTATGTACCATAACTGAATGTTGCCAAGACGTCCAGGGCTCAAACCATCTAGTTGAGGGTGGGAAGTTGGTAGTTGATAATTGAGAGTAGAAAGTGAAGAGTTGGGAGTTGACAGTTGTGAGTTGTAAATACTAAATAGTATTTAATAAAAGAAGATCTAGGAACCAAACACTTGTGGATTATTGATAGAAGCTGTTCAAGAAGAATATCTAGAACTAGTGATGATATTATAGTCTTAATATCCCTCCAGTCCAGATCCCAGTGCTACCCTAAGGATTTATATATTGATTTAGAGGAGATTAGATACACCCTTAGTCTTATAGATACCACCATGGTATTTTACGCAGAATGCACTTAGGATATTCTGTATTAGGGAAGTTTAGTCTCGACCCCAACACGACTGCAGACAAACACTGTAAGTAACTTCCGGCTTTTGAACTGATATTGATCTTTAATAGTGATCTGCCGAGAAAAAAGTTGGTAGTATTCCGATAAATCAGCGCACGTAAATAATTCGTTGTCATTTTGGTGAGTTGGCATAATCGGAGATAACATTTCATGATGCTGTAACAAGATGCCCTCTGCAATGAATCTGATTTGAATGAGGCAACGTTTTATATCAAATGTGTGCCCATACACTCATCGTAGAATTTAAAGAAATAACCTACTGGGAACATTGTGATGACATTCCATGTACCCTGTTTTACTGTTTTTGATGATGTCGAATAAAATTGTTAGATTTTTATAGATGTTACCCTGAAAGTTCTGTCCGAATACAAGTGTCAAACTCTGTAGCTGCTGTTTTTTCGATAATTCCATTACTTCTTCTTTGGAACACATTTTGACTAGCTGTTTATCTGATGAAAACTGTAAGGCTACTGAAAACTTTTGTGTACTTGTAGTTGAAAAATGAGTTACTTTACATGATATTATGATAAATCTCTATGACTGATACTGATAGCTTGTAAAAATATACTAAAAATGAATGCAATCAAATTACATTTGTGTGCATTTTATTTTCCGTTCTAGCGCTGTTACCTATTTATATACACCCTGTCAGTAAGTCTTATTTTATATAAATTGACTTCTCGCTTACAAGTTAAGAACATTAAGTAAAAAGATTGAATTTTTCAACATACAGTCAGTGTTGATCAAATTCATATTGTAGTTTATTTTCAAAACATCATTCAACCTCACTTAAATGACATACATTAGAGGTGAAGCTTCCAAACGGTCTGAAATAATCTCCTGCATCATTAGGCCTATCTATCTTCTAAATGGCCACTTTTCACAAAAGTTTTTTTTAAATTTACTAGGTATGTTAATGAAAATTACATTTAAATTTGAGGTTAAAGTTAATTGTTAGGTTCAAAGTTTGATAGGTAACTCCCTCTAAAAATTTGCCTTAATGGCCAATGTCTTGAATGTTGATTAATGTTATGTCTTTTTACAATGTATTTGTGTATTTTAGAATTTTCTAGGTACAAAAGCACTTTTCAAAGATGCCTCATTTCTTCTTTTTATGTAACAGTTAAGAAAATTGAACAATTATAGAAAGATTATCGACAGAAGCAAGATGGGATGAGTCGATCATAAGAGCCTGCCACATATCGACAGAATCAAGGTATTATGAAGACGTCGTTGATGCCTACTTCTTATAAACCCTTTTGGCGCATGCACATTATTAACCCTTTTGATGCCTGCATCGTATTAAACCGTCATATCAGAACATTTGTGCTACAACAAAGCAATTGAAAATGGCAACAGGGGGAGGAGGCATTGTTCTCACGAAAGAGAACAAGAATTATACAAGAGCATCATTCCTTGTAGTCGAGCTTGGGACAGAGGCAGTCAGAGAGGTGTTTGATAAGATACCAATCTTTGAACCACAAGTTATGAGCAAAAATATTGAACTTAATAGAAAGTCTCGTAAGATAAAAGCTATCCCACCATTCCTAAGGAAAATCCTGTTTCATTCTGAAGATGAAGGCAAAGTTTTGAAATCTTCTCAGTTTGACCTTACAATGATGGTTGCTCTTATAGACAAATTATTCATTCCACCTCCAGCTGAATTCCTTATATGGGATGCCACCAAAGACATTATTAAAGTGATCAGAAACAATAGAAATAGACTAGCCCATTCAAATGCATCTGTTAGTGACCAACACTTTAATGAGATTTGGGAAGAAACAAGCAATGCTGTCCTGTCTTTGGTCATTGCTCCTTCAAAACCAAGATATCACCAGAAAATACAACATCTTTTACAAATGACTTTAGACGATTTCAACAGAGCCTATGCTGATATGGAACTTATAAGGGTAGAGATAGGTCAAATACAAGACACACAAAGGCAACATGGCTCCCAAATAACTGGACTCCAAGACACACAAAGTCACTTTGACTCTACCTTAAGGCAATATGGCTCCCAAATAACTGGACTCCAAACAGATGTTGAGAAACTACGAGTTGAAAGAGCTGTTTATAAAGGTATTATTGTAATTTTTTCTCCATCATAGAATAATGAAAAAAGACTACATACTTGTGATAATATGCCGTTGTATTTGATGACTACATTATATAATATTCCAACACAATCTTACAAGTTTAATCCCATAAATATGAAACTAAGTCTAGATACGGATGTTTTCATTTCATTATGATATTCATAATAATCATTATTCTTTCAGGTAGCACAAAAAACCCTGCTGGTGAGTTTATCTTGCTTTTTCTGCCATCAAAAATCTAAATATAATGAGGTTTTTATCATAACAATGGAATGAAAAGGTTGAACCTTAAGTCGCAAACCAAACTTTGCAACCTTTAAATTCAAGAAAAAGGCAATGTGGTGTTCAAATCCGCATACAGCAGACACCAATATATTTATTACTAAGCTCTTTGCATAATGCACAAAATTTGGAATGCATGATATTCACATTTTGCTCAACGGAAGGCAAAAACAGAGTAATTTACACTAAATTCCACACATGACTTAATTTTTCAAGTATTCATAAACTAATAAAGGTTTAAAGATGGTTGGCATCAGGGTGTAGGTCAATTTGGATTTTGGAAATTCTAGCCTAATATTGCACTTACATAGTGGGCTATGCTTTTATCTAGAGTTATCAACCCTGTTGTGAAATTATCTAGTTTTAGATAAAATAATTTACAACCACAAACATTGTATTTAGACAATTTTAGTCTGTAAACACATCAATCCCCTATCACTACACATAGTTTTATCCCTTACAATTTAAGGGATGGTAAGGGTCTAATTGCTTTGTTGATATGGACTTATACATGTATGTCTCAAATAATCATTTTCAAAAAGAAATAATGCTATGAAAGCATAGCTTTTGGACAACCTTGATCAGAGTTGAAATTACTCTAATTTCTCTATACTTACTTTAACATATAAAAAAAAGCACCAACAATCAAAAAGTTTTTTATATTTATCAGAGCCACATGGCAATTTTTACATTTTATAATTAAAAAACAATGATCTGTTTATGCATGTTTTTACAATGAATCTGTAATGGATATGACTTCACTCAAACTGTTCCCAATTTTTGACATTTTTGTTTCCTTTTCTAGATATTGGTGAACTGATTCAAACAGTCTTGAAAGACAAATATAGAGATGAGATGGCATACATCAACTGTAATCCTTTAGATCCAGAAGCAACTCAACCAATTGATGAATTGTTTGTCAGCTTGTCACTGGTCCAGGAAGATGTGAATTACAAAGCAGGTCAAGCAAAGGAAATGAAACCTCTACAACATTATCGTGATATCTTTGAAGACCAATCTGAGAAACATGAAAAGAAGGAAATACTTAGAATCTTGATACAGGGTAAACCTGGGATGGGTAAAACTACCCTAACAAACCGTTTAGCTGTTGATTGGGCAGAATGTAAAGAATTGTCCGATAGGTTTGAAAATGTTTTTGTTTTGACTTTGAGAAAGATACAACCTGGTCAAACCTTGGTTGATGTTATCGCAGAACAACTATTTCCGTATGAAAGTCCCCTTGTCCAAGATTTGAAAACTTACATTAAGGAAAAAAATAAGAATTGTCTCTTTGTGTTTGATGGTCTGGATGAAATGAAACATGGCACCTCCAAAGAAATTGATGAAATGATTAAACGCAATTACTTAAAAAATACTTGTTTAGTGATAACATCCAGACCAACACAGGCCCAACATCTAACTACAAAAACTAAAGTAGACCAACATGCTAGAATAGAAGGGTTTGATGAAGAAAATGTGAAAAGTTTCATTGGAAACTTCTTCGGTGAAAGTGTGAATGAGCAAAGTTTGAAAAAGAGAAATCCAGATGATAATGCAAGCACTACTCTATTCAAAGAAATCATAATGAAAGGTTTGCTAGATATAGCCCATATTCCTTTAATTCTGAACATACTTTATTTATTGTATAATCAAGATGAAACAAACAGATCACTTCCAGAAAACATGTCAAAGATTTATCAGAGATTACAACAGCTCCTTTGTAAAAGACAGAAAGGTGAAGAATCAGAAAATGAGGCAGAACTTGAAGACATCTTGCAAAAATTGGGAAAAGTCGCATTTGAAGGATTGTTGAAAGAAAACAATCAACTTTTCTTTGAAAAGAAAAAAATCCAGAAAGAGGTTGGTGAAGATGCATTGAAGGTAGGGTTGATTTGTATAGAAAATGCAAAATTTAAAACAGAATCTAACACTCAAGTCTACTTCTTACACAAAAGTCTCCAGGAAAAAATTGCATCATTTTATCTTGGCAAAGAAACAGACAGCAACAATGATGAACCCTGGGAAAAACTCAAAACCAAAATGAAAACAATTGAAGACATTGGTGAACAGGATTTACTCCTGCAATTCTGTGCAGGAGCATCTCAAAAATTAGCAGAACAAATTCTTGACTTCTTAGATGAAAAGGTAAATTTATTTGATTCAAAACTAAAGGTTGTTTTACAATCAATGGAGAAAATATTACAAAACAAAGATCTGTCAAAAGAAGAACTAGAAACAGTCTGCAATTATGCTATTGGAGAAGATGTCAAACAGATTCTAGAGTTAGAAGCAAAGTGTTTAATTAACATAGAAAAAACAAAAGAAATCAGATCACATGCTGTCAATCAAGTCAATGGTGAAACTGAAAGTGTGAAAAAGGCTAGGGAAATAAATATTCTGAAACCAGAAAAATGCATTGTGACAATTTCAAATGACGAAAAATTAGAATATTTAGTCCAAAGTACAACGTCTGTGTCATGGATCAAATTATGTTCATTGACAGAAAGAACTGTCACACTTTTACGAGAAATGTGTAACAGAAATGAACATCAAGTCAGCGTCTGCATTGGAAGAAACTGTAAGGCTGATTTTACAACAATGTCAAAGGTCATACAACTTTTAAAATCAAATATAAAAATCAAATACAAACTAGTCACATTCGGAACGGATTACTTCAACAGCAACAAGTATGGGATAGAAGGATGGGAGAAAATCTTCCAAATATTATCAGGGATCAGGTATCTCATTGCTTTGAATATGTGTCACTGTGATATCCCTGTCATTGTTTTAGCGACAATTGGACAAATTATAAAAGGAAACGCTGACACTTTGTTAGAATTAGACCTTGGATACAATGAAAAAATACGTACACATTTTGATAAATTGAGTAAAAACATCAAAAATCAATTATTGCTCACAGTCTTGAAATTGTCTTGGTCCTTGGATCCAACAGATACAGATGCCGTGAGGAAGTTACTCAAGAAATGTAAACACATTAAAGTCCTGCATGTTAGATGGTGTGAATGTGAGATTAGTGAAGACATTTTGAAATTGAAAAATATAAAAGAAATTCACATTGGAGGCACAGTTAACAAACACACTGGGAAGGGACTAGATGTAGGAAAAGTCCTGGCAAATTTAGACAAAGTCGAAATGCTGGAAGTGATCGATGCAGGGAACTGTCAAATAGATGATGCACAAATACAAAACATTCCATTCAATAAACCTACAAAAATTAGGGAAATTCATCTTGGCAACAACCGCATTGGGTGCCAAGGCCTTCAGTATTTGTGTGGACATCATACAATGTTACAGGATTTGGAAGTAATTGCGCTAAACTACAATGAGATAGGAGATGAAGGGGGACAAGTATTAATGGAACATCTACAACTTTTTAAAAACATGAGATTGATTGGGGTCTTAGACAATGGAATGAGTGAAGAAATGAACAAACAAATAGAAGAAAAGGGAAACGAATGCGGTATTGACTGTGACACAGACTAAATGCGGTATTCACTAAATGATACGGAAAGTAAGACATCAAACACTACAATAACATACCTTGTCCTTGTGATCAATAGAAACACATCAATATATCCTTTAGGTTTATCTAAAAGTAAGATTTACAAGTATATGTGTATTGAACCATCGCTATATCATGAAAAGGAATGATTTATTGGTACCACTGATACCACCCTCCTTTTATCCCCCACATGTTTTCAAGTCCATTGTTTTGCATTACAGTTCTCAAAGTCTGAACAGCTCTTTTAGTCTGGGCTTGTACATTATCAATATTCTCACTGAGATTTAAAGTGGTATATCTGGTAAGTTTTATTTCTTTGTAAGTTATTGTCTGACTTAGTCATCAATAAGAATGTATTGAATTTTTGTACAACAAATTGTAAGACCTGTACTATGTAGTCTATCATTGACATATTCTCAAGACAAGTGTTCTCTTTGATTTCCTTCCTCTGCCAGCACAAGTAGAAAAACTACATTTGCATGAAGGGCTTAAATATGTCATTTGATAACTTTTATAGAGAATTGTTAAAATGTTGTAGATTCTTTATCATTCTTTATTTTAACCAGATATGGATATTTTTGTATTTGTAGTTTGTTAACTAACAAACTTTGAAATCAGTTGAAAAAAGACCGTATTGTTTATGGACTAAATGTAGGTCATTATGTAAAGGGAGGTGTGTATGGATACAGTTTATTGTATTAGTAGAATATATTTTACGACTTTCTTGGTTGCAAGATGAGTAATAAGAAACAATGTTTTTTTAAATAAATTTCTTACCTCACTACAATTTACTAGATCTATATACCAGATATAGAAGTAGTTTAATAGAATGTAGTTTTCTATTCACATCATGCTAGAGAAGTTTGACTTTTTTGTACAATTTTCTATGAAACACAATGTCATATAAAAATAAAAAAAAGATTTGAATTGAAAAATGTATACTTTGTCATAACTTGAAATCCTAGTACAGTGTATTCCATATTATAAGACCTGTGGTTTGCTAAAGTCTTTTAAAATACGAAAAAAATATGTAATCAATACTACAAAGTTTTTGATTGGTTCTATAGCCTACATTTGACATAAACGCAATATGTTACGCACAGGTGCATCATTATTGAGCTTGTTGAAATATTTGCAAGAAATCTGTCACATTTGTACATTCACTTTTGTCCTTTTTAAAGGGGGCATGGTGGCTCTGGGATAAAGCATGCGCCAAGATAGCTGTGTCCTAGGGAAAGTATTTGGCCCAATGTCTATTCTTTATTAAGAAAACATTTAATAGGTACCAGAAAAGTTTGTCAAAGTAACCTGTGATAGACTAGCATCCTGTCAGGGGTGGGGGTGAAAGCTCTCAGTAGCTAGTGCTACAGAAACAAGTGTTAAGCACCGACCTGATATGGATATCCTATGTTAGGAAAGAGGGCCAATTGAACAAATGTAACTTAATTTAAATGATGTCAGTGTACATTTACATGGGTATTTTATAATCTTTATTATGGCATTGGCAGCTAAAGTAGTGTTTAGGGATTTTGTGTGTTTATACAAGTATTCAATCACATGTTTGCTTTTGTAGATTATTTTATTTAAAATTAAAAAGTTTATTTTTGATAAGATATCTCATTTTTTTAAATTGTTTTTAAAGTAAATATTTACTTTTCATTGGGTCGCTGTTTCATTCCGCTCTGTGAGGCTGTATCGCTGGTTCTTTTTGGAGACAATCAATGCCATTATTTTGAAACTAACCAAATCATGCTTATACTGGTAACTCAGGATACCAAAACTGTGGGACAACAATTAAAGAAGTCCCCAAAAGAATAGCACCACAAAATGTCAATGCACATGAAGTTTTTAATATATGCTATAATCTCATATTGAACATAAATATCAGATGGAAAAAAGAACCATTCATGACTGAATTTAGGTTGAGGAACAGAGGGAATGGGGGGGGGGGGGGTAGTGTTAGGGGCATTTTCTAAAACTATTATTCATGATTATTTGAAGTGAAGCAAGTGTCTCATGAAATAAAATAAAGTAAATTACCACAATGTAGAATAAAATAATATAAAATCGTTTCTATCCAGATTAGCTGCTTTGAGTTGGGGTTTAAATTCTTGATATACAAGGATTTGAAAGAAAGTTCTTCCAATACCTATTAATTCTTTCTCTAGCCTTATATGTGAGGTATATTTCACTTCCAACAAATCGATTTTATTCCACTTAATTAATAGTTCATAGCACTTTTTCTAACAACCACATTATGTGTCAAAGAGTTCGATCAGCTTTTTAGTGTGTGCCCATTTTAACGGAAAGGGGTAGTTTAGATGACATGCGCATTGACGGTTGGGAACTTGGGAACGCCCCTGCCCCAAAAGTTACTTCACATACTAAAAATAAAGTTACTGGTCGTGTTGGAACTCAAAAATGGACGTAAGTTGAACAACTTTTCTTTATTTAGTATTGACACCACCAAAAGTATGTCACGCAGAATTGTAAGTAGAGTATTCTGTAATAGGGAACTTTTGTTCCGATCTCAGTACGACTGCAGACATACACCGCAAGTAACTTCCGGGTGTTTTCAGCAGTAATTTCTTATCAACATACGGTCTCGTAAACCCACTGTAGATTATATGATAATGATCTGCTGCAAAAAAAAATGATAGTATTCCGATAAATCAACCTATATTATTCATTGGTTGTCAATTTGATGAGTTGGCATCATCGTTAATAAAATGTATGGAAGCTGCACCTAGAAGCCCCTCAGCACCGATTCTGTACTGTAGTTGGTATGGGGCGACGTTTTATATTAAAATATGTGCCCATACACTACTCTTAGAATTAAAGATAACAATCTGCTGGGAACAATGTGATGACTTTCTGTTATATGGTTTACGTCAGTTTGCTGAATGATGATCTAGAATCATAATGTTGGACTTTTGAAGATGGAACCACAAAGAACTGCAATCATTTTGGGGTTTTTTTCCACCCTTTTCTCATCTCTGTGGTGCTCCCTTTGGCCGAAGTGCGTAAGCATGTGCTTAGTCTGTTGAATTGTTAATATGGCCCTGCTCCCCCCTATCATCACCGACCCTTAACCAGTATGGTCTTGATCTTGAAAAATCTGAATATCATTCATCAGAATACTGTCACAAACAATTTTAACTAACATGGTGGTGAAGGTAAACCATTGGCTGGTTTACAAAATGGAAATGCTGTGAATTAGCCAGGGCCCAAGTGCTGTGTGCCTTTGTGGCTTACCCTATTCAGTGCAAGCATTTTGAATTCTTGTAATGGAAGTGTAGTTGACCTGGAACCCAACAAATGCCTCCCAATGTTTTTCACCTGCTTCAAACAATTAAAGTCTGATTGTATTTGATTGTACATCTATTGTTTTGTTTTAGATTATCACAAGAAGCAAGATAGTATGAACAGACGCAACCAATCAAAAGAATCGAGGTATTATGAAATGGTTTTGAGGCCTGCTTATCCTATTGGTTCATGCATGGGATTAACCCTTTTGATGCCTGCATCATAGTAAACACACATATTCGAACATTTGTGATAAATAATCAAACCAGTAAAGAATGGCCACTGGGGGAGGAGGCACTGTTCTCACACAGGAGAACAAGAATTATGCAAGAGCATCATTCCTTGTAGTGGAACTTGGGACAGAAGCAGTTAGAGAAGTGTTTGATAAAATACTAATCTTTGAACCAAAGGTTCTCAGCAAAAATCTTGAACTTAATAGAAAATCTCATGAGATGAAAGCTATTCCACCATTCCTTAGGAACATCCTCTTTCCTTCTGAAAATGTAAGCAAAGTTTGGAAATCTTCTGAGTTTGACCTGACAATGATAGTTTCACTGCTGGACAAATTATATTCTCCACCTCCAGCAGAAGTCCTTATATGGGATGCCACCAAAGACATTATTAAAGTCATAAAAGACAACCGAAATAAACTGGCACATTCAACAGCATCTGTCAGTGACCAAAGTTTTAATGACATATGGAGAGATACAAGCAATGCTATCCTGTCTTTAGTCGATACTCCTTCAAAATCAAGATATCACCAGAAAATGCTTCATCTATTACAAATGACTATAGACGAGGAAGGTTTCAACAGAGCCTATGCTGATATGGAACTTATAAGGGTAGAGATATGTCAAATACAAGACACACAAAGGCAACATGGCTCTACCTTAGGGCAACTTGGCTCCCAAATAACTGGACTCCAAGACACACAAAGTCAACATGGCTCTACTTTAGGGCAACATGGCTCCCAAATAACTGGACTCCAAGACACACAAAGTCAACATGGCTCTACTTTAGGGCAACATGGCTCCCAAATAACTGGACTCCAAGACACACAAAGTCAACATGGCTCTACTTTAGGGCAACATGGATCCCAAATAACTGGACTCCAAGACACACAAAGTCAACATGGCTCTACCTTAGGGCAACATGGCTCCCAAATAACTGGACTCCAAGACACACAAAGACACTTTGACTCTACCCTAAGGCAATATGGCTCCCAAATAACAGGACTCCAAACAGATGTTGAGAAACTACGAGTTGAAAGAGCTGTTGATAAATGTATTATTGCAATTTTATCTCTATTATAGAATGACGAAAAAAGACTACAGAGTTGTAATAATATGCTAAAGTATATAATGACTACATTATAACTTTGCAACACAATCTGACAATTTAAAACAATGGCATACTGGCACATTCAGATGGTGCCTCTGAATATCTATCAACCATGCGCACTTGAGACTAACTAAAGGCTTATTTTGGCAGATAGAATTTGTGTATCAACAAATTAATTAGTCAATATATGATTTTACTTCCGATTTACATAAATTCTGTCAAAATAATTATAAGACTATATCCAAACTGTTCATGATATTTTGACATTTTTGTTTCCATTCCAGATATTGGTGAACAGATACAAACAGTCTTGAAAGAAAAATACAGAGATGAAATGGCATACATCAACTGTAATCCTTTGGATCCAGATGCAACTCAGCCAATTGATGAATTGTTTGTCAACTTGTCATTGCTCCAGGAATATGTGAATCACAAACCAGGTCAAGAGAAGAAAATGACACCTCTCCAACATTACCGTGACATCTTTGAAGATCAATCTGAAAAAGAAGAAAAGAAAGAAATACTTAGAATCTTGATAGAGGGTAAACCTGGGATGGGTAAAACCACCCTTACAAACCGTTTGGCTGTTGATTGGGCAGAAGGTAAAGAATTGTCAGATAGGTTTGAAAATGTATTTGTTTTGACTTTGAGAAAGGTACAACCTGGTCAAACTTTAGTTGATGTTATCGCAGAACAACTATTTCCATATGAAAGCCCCCTTGTCAAAGATTTAAAAACTTACATCAAAGAAAGAAACAAGAATTGTCTCTTTGTTTTTGATGGTCTGGATGAAATGAAACATGGCACATCCAAAGAAATTGATGAAATGATTAAACGCAATCACTTAAAAAATACATGTTTAGTGATAACATCCAGACCAACACAGGCCCAACATCTAACTACAAAAACTAAAGTAGACCAACATGCTAGAATAGAAGGGTTTGATGAAGAAAATGTGAAAAGTTTTATTGGAAACTTCTTTGGGGAAAGTGTTAATGAGGAAAGTTTGAAAGAGAGAAGTTCTTGGAATTGGTGTCGCACAAATCCTGATGATAATACAAGCACTGCTTTATTCAAAGAAATCATAAAGAAAGGTTTGCTAGATATAGCCCATATTCCTTTAATTCTGACCATACTTTGTTTATTGTATAATCAAGATGAAAGAAACAAATCACTTCCAGAAAACATGTCAAAGATTTACCAGAGATTACAACAGCTACTTTGTAAAAGACAGAAAGGTGAAGAATCAGAAAACGAGGCAGAACTTGAAGACATTTTAGAAAAATTGGGAAAAGTGGCATTTGAAGGTTTATTGAAAGACAATAATCAACTTTTCTTTGAAAAGAAAAAAATCCAGAAAGAGGTTGGTGAAGATGCATTGAGGGTAGGGTTGATTTGTATAGAAAATGCAAAATTCAAAACAGAATCTAACACTCAAGTCTACTTCCTACACAAAAGTTTCCAGGAAAAAATTGCATCATTTTATCTTGGCAAAGAAACAGACAGCAACAATGATGAACCCTGGGAAAAACTCAAAACCAAAATGAAAACAATTGAAGACATTAGTGAACAGGATTTACTCTTGCAATTCTGTGCAGGAGCATCTCAAAAGTTAGCAGAACAAATTCTTGACTTCTTGGATGAAAAGATAAATTTATTTGATTCAAAACTAAAGGTTGTTTTACAATCAACGGAGAAAATATCACAAAAAAAAGATCTGTCAAAAGAAGAGTTAGAAACAGTCTGTAATTGTGCTATTGGAGAAGATGTCAAACAGATTCTAGAGTTAGAAGCAAAGTGTTTAATTAACATAGAAAAAATAAAAGAAATCGGATCACATGTTATCAATCAAGTCAATGGTGAAACTGAAAGTGTGAAAAAAGCTAGGGAAAGAAATATTCTGAAACCAGAAAAATGCATTGTGACAATTGTAAATGACGAAAAATTTGAACATTTAGTCCAAAGTACAACGTCTGTGTCATGGATCACATTGCATTCATTGACGGAAGGAACTGTGAGACTTTTACGAGAAATGTGTATCAGAAATGAACATCAAGTCAGTGTCTGCATTGGAAAGTACTGTAAAGCTGATTGTACAACAATGTCAAAGGTCATACAACTTTTAAAATCAAATACAAAAATCAAATACAAACTAGTCACATTCGGAACGGATTACTTCAACAGCAACAAGTATGGGAGAGAAGGGTGGGAGAAAGTCTTCCAAATATTATCAGGGATCCGGTATCTTGTTGCTTTGAAACTGTGTCACTGTGATATCCCTGTCATTGTTTTAGCGACAATTGGACAGATTATAAACAAAAACGCCGACACTTTGCTAGAATTAGACCTTGGATACAATGAAAAAATACGAACACATTTTCATGAATTGAGTAAAAAGATAAAAAATCAATTATCGCTCACAGTCTTGAAATTGTCTAGGTCATTGGATCCATCAGATACAGATGCTGTGAGGAAGTTACTCAAGAAATGTAAACACATCAATGTCCTACATATTAGATGGTGCGAATGTGAGATTAGTGAAGACATTATGAAATTGAAAAATATTAAAGAAATTGACATTACAGACACAGTAAACAAACACACTAGGAAAGGACTAGATGTAGGAAAAGTCCTGGCAAATTTAGACAAAGTCGAAATGCTGGAAGTGATCAAGGCAAGATACTGTCAAATAGATGATGCACAAATACAAATCATTCCATTCAATAAACCTACAAAAATTAGGGAAATTCATTTCGGCAACAACCGCATTGGGTGCCCAGGCCTTCAGTATTTGTGTGGACATCATACAATGTTACAGGATTTGGAAATATTTGGGCTAAACTACAATGAGGTAGGAGATGAAGGCGGACAGGTATTAATGGATCATCTACAACTTTTCAAAAACATGAGATTGATTGGGGTCTTAGACAATGGAATGAGTGAAGAAATGAACACACAAATAGAAGAAAGGGGAAACGAATGCGGTATTGACTGTGACTAAATGCTACGGATATAAGACATCAGACATTCTACAAACATACCTTGTCCTTGTCATCAATAGAACCACATAAATATATCCTTAAGGTTAATACAAAAGTAAAATTTACAAAAATATATTTATTGAACAATCGCTATTCCATGAAAATGAACGTTTTAAAAAAGGCTTTATTATTGATAGTCACTGCCTGTTACATTATTTCAAATGACTTTGTTTTTCTAATTTTCTAATCAGTCTTTTTTTCTAATAGATCTTGATTGTTTATGTCAGCTTTAGGGCTGCTATTTTGTCACTTTTTTGTCAATAAACCTATTATTCATTTATCTATTTATTTATTTATTTTACTTGTTTGCCTTGTTACTAATTTCCTCTGCTACCAAATCATTCTGGTAACAACCTTTGGTACCACTGATAACACCCTCCTTTTTTCCCCACATGTTTTCAAGTCCATTGTTTTGTAGTTCTCAAAGTCTTAACAGCGTTTAGTCTGGGGTTGTACATAATCAACATTCTGACTGAGATTTAAAGTGATATATCTGGTACATCTTGTTTCTTGTTTTGTAAGTTATTTTCTGACCTAGTCATCAATAAGAATGTGTTGATTTTTTCTGAAACAAAATGTAAGACATGTACTATAATTCCTAAGACAAGTGTTTTTTTTTTACCTTCCTCTGTAGAGTAAGTAGAAAAAACTACATTTGCATTGGAAGCTTAAATGAGGGATTTGATAACTTTTCTAGAGAATTGTTAAAATATTGTAGATTCTTTATCATTCTTTATTTTAATCCAGATATTGACGTTTTTGTATTTTTAGTTTGTTAACTAACAAACTTTGAAATCAGTTGAAAAAAGACTGTATTGTATATGGACTAAATGTAGATCATTATATAAAATGATTTGGTGAAACTAAAATTCTCATATTGATGTAAATTGATGTATTTCCTTATTTTGTTTGTTTGTAGTATTTAAAAAGTCTTAGCTATTAGAAGAAAATGTGATATAATTTGTTTTATTAGTATGCCATTATTTATGATTTCATTGGTTTCAAGATCAGTTGCTTTGCACAATTCTTTATGCATAACATTAGTATATACAGGGTTTCTGCAAATAAAGTGATATCATTTAAAGTATTGAATTGTTGGTTTTAATGTTTCCATTGGCTATGCAATATGACCCCTCCCTCCCCCCATACTCATTGCATTCAGCTTATGTTGGCCAAATATACGTTATTAAAAAAATAGATCTTTTGCAATTTTTAAGAAGTTGATATATATAGCATTTTATGTGCAGTGTGTCTATCTGCAAACAGAATTCTTCTTCTTTCGCTTAATGGCTCGAAACAGTTTCGTGCTATCGAGTTTGCAGCCCTAAAAGAGTAGAGAAAAGCTATGTAAATCATACATTTTCTGAACCACAACTTAATTCTTGAGCAAGTTCTTCAAGAAAAAAAAAATTTCCCCTAAAAAATGCAAAACAAACGCAAAAATCCACATATTGTTCACAACAATTGAATCAACTCCTTCAATCTTTTTAAATTTCAAGATACAAAAACAATCTCAATTAAGATCATGTTTATAGCTTTAAAATCTTAATTTGATATCTAAATGTTGCTGTTCATTGTTTTTTATTAGCTGCTGAAAGAAAAAAATTGACCACATTTTGGCATTTTTGATAAATGATCAACATTTGGTAAATTTTTCTGATTAAAATAATATACTGCAAAAACAAAAAGGAATATCTAATTGAAGCTCTATACTGTTTTTTCCACGTCTTCGGCTTGTACAATTTTGTTCTGTGTAACTAAGTGGTAAGATGAAACCTATATAGAGGATTAGTGTTACTACAAATTTAAATAATAGTGCCCATTTGTGAAAAATTGCAACATAAAATAGTAAAATTCTGGTTCTATAAAATCTAGTCTTACTACTAAAAATTACTAACAACACTAAAATTTTGTACGAATGTATTATCAAATCACGTTACTTAAGCATGTCCTAGATATTCTGACATAAATCTGGGTCATTGGGTAATGGGGTCAAAGTTAATCATATTTAGTGCAAAAATGTTGTGTCAAGAAGTAAAGTAACCTTGACCATTGATTATCATTATAGATAATCCTATCCATGGTATCCTATAAAAATACATGATATCCCACAAAAGATATCCAATTCATCAAAGACATTGAAAGACTGCAGACAATTCCAAACACATATCCAGCTCATAGAAGACGTTGAAAGACCGCAGACAATTTCTACAGGATGGACTTAGTCACCAAGTCTGTTTTTGTGTTTCTTTGGGTCACATTAACCTCTGCAGATACAGAATCGTCTTGTACTGGTAAGAAATTTTCCACTTTTTGAGAACATTATATTATGATATGAATGTAGATATATCAAAAAGAAAAAAAGTTATTTTACATATTTATTTATTTAGCTAATTTTAAGTAACAAAAGGTAAATCACTTTGCCAGATTTTCAATTATCTATATTTTGCAGTAAATTTAGAATCAAACAGCTACTTGTCAACGTTTCAATCATTTTATAACTCTACAACAAAAACAAGTTGTTATGAATAGGTCATGTGTTTTCAGCCACAGCATACCTCTATTCTAATTCTCCTACATCTTTTATTATACACTTTTCATCAATAAAAGTAGATATTTTTGGCTTTAGGGCCACCTCAGCTATAAGATTATGTCTCTTTTTTCCAACAAGCTTAGAATCAAGTCCTACTGTTTTAAAAGAAATAATTATTATAACTTTCATGATAGATTTTTGGAATTGCCAATTTCTGCAGCTACTTTCAACATGTTAAACAGACATAAAAAATAGATATAGACAATCTATACATATCACAGCATTAAAAGGTGATTTATTTTGTGTTTTGATATCTGTAAAACAATTGAAAATCAATTTTTATTCGTGTTTACTCTTTTTGCGTTTCTGTACATCTGCTTTTAAAAGTGGGTGAAGTAAAGTGATTTCATATGGTAACTTATGTAGCTCTAAATCTAAAAATAAATACTTTTTATTGCTCCAAAACGTGTAATGAAAGGAAGAGAAGAATTAATATCAAAATAAAGACCCGTGGCGTATCGTTAAACTTAAAGGCTAGCTCTGC
Organism: Pharyngocirrus eroticus; assembly: GCA_033118115.1. Lineage (NCBI taxonomy): Eukaryota > Metazoa > Annelida > Polychaeta > Saccocirridae > Pharyngocirrus > Pharyngocirrus eroticus. Next base: position 19,053 of record JAVSBT010453212.1, read on the forward strand.
TTTTGTTTTGTTTTTCTCAACAACGGATCATTGTTTTCTGTCAATTTCTATTGTTAAAGGTGATACTGGATGGAGTACAATGTAATAAAAATAAAACAAATTTAAAGGCTAAGGTTGATCCAATAGCTGATAGAAAAAATGATGAATAGAATATAAAAATGAGGATTTTTCATATGTCTTGTACTAGGTGTTCAAGTATTAATGCAATGTAAATTGTGTATGATTATGTCTTCTCCTTAATTTGATAAAAAGCATGAAATGACATCATGGCTTTAATCACATGTATACAAATTTTAAAAAATGTACTTGTTGGCACCTCATGACACACACGTGTATCATTATCATAAGAGATCAAGGTGAGATCTTCCGCAAGATAACATGTGCTATTCTAAAGAAGGTCTTCAAAAGTCATCAAGGATATAACCCTTTGCTCTAGTGACCGATTAATCCATTCAACATTGCAATCATTCACAATCAATTGATTAAGCCAATTCATAAAAAGATTAGAATTGACTTACAAGGGTTGAGGTCAAGTGTGAAAGATTAAGAAGTTGTTTGACTTTTTATTGAAGTGCTGTGGCCAAGCAGTATGTTATTCAATAGGTCGAACATGTGTATTAGAAGAGACTTAAAAAGACACTAAATCTGAACTGTGAGGCCACCCTTTTCCGAAAAGAATAACATACATAATTATAAAGAATAACATACACTACAAATTCTTACTGATCCAGTATTGTTGGATTGTACTAAAAGTAATTAAAACCATAAAATAAAAGATATTATGTGCCTTTTATGAAGGATTTATATCTGAAACTATATGTCAAATAGTAAGACATGTACTATCATTGACATATTCTCAAGACAAGTGTTCTCTTTTTTTTCCTTCCTCTGCCACCACAAGTAGAAAAACTACATTTAAAAAACACATAACAGGATTTCATTAAAATTGATTTGTAAGGGTTGAGGTCAAGTGTGAAAGATAAGAAGGATTAGCATACTTCCTAGCGTGTTGTTTGACCCATAATTGCATCGAAAAATCTTTTCCATAAAATGCCTTGGCCAAAAGTATGTTATGATTGATATTATCTATTTTAGTTCCTGGACCTGTTATTTGTCCAATACAAGCCTTTGATTGCCCTTTCAATGGAGATGGCGATCCAGAAGATGGCGCTTTTCCAGACCTAGATGATCCACAACGATATTACAACTGTGCCAATGGCATTGCATACGCACACCTCTGTCCACAGGGGTCTGTTTTTGTTTCAGAATTTGCAACATCGAACTGCACTTATCAACTTTGTGTAGAAGTTCAGGAGAAAGCTGAAGAAGTGTTCACAGAACCATATGATATCGATGCGAAAAAAACATTGCAACGTGAAGTCGAAAAGCAGAGGAACAAAGTCAAAGATGAAGTTTTGAATTTGCTTATTCCAAAAAGAAATAAACGGGACAGCCAAAAGAATCAACAATGTGAAGGTAATTTGCATTAGGTTTTCTGATATTTTTATTGTGTATAATTTCTATGTAATTAAATACTTCTTGGTCGGATTTCAATTTTGATTTTAACAATGGGTTTTTAGTACATATAAATTGATTCTAATAGAATACTTGTACTACATAAGTGTTTCGTATCCTTATTTAGGTTTATCAAACCTACCTTGGTGTAAATCAAGCAATGTCTTCACGTGCTATGAAGATGAATTAGGACGTCCCATTGACGGAACGTATGCCCATCCAACGCAATGTTCTATGTACTACCACTGCAAGAGTAACATTGCTTATCCACAAGTACGTATACGTTCAGGTTTGCGCAATATTAAAACAAAAATTAAATCATTAAAATTTTCATTCTTTAAAAATTTTGAAATTATCTAGAGTTATTAATCAAGCTTTGTGATAAATATGTGACAGTTACATCACAGTTCTGTAACAAAACCTGTGGCTGACACATTTTTGGAATCGATCCTAAAAGTGTGTGTGGAAGTAAATAAAACAATAAATTAATTAATCAGTATACTGTCTAAAAGCTGTCTAAAAGAAGGGGCTTAAATCGATTTCAAAAGCCACCGGCATTAATTATCATAATTTACCTGTTACACTCGCTATTATTATATAAAAAATATATTAAATATTTTTTTTCTATTTAAGGTATGCCCCCCTAATTATGCCTTTAGTCCCCAACCAAGAGTGAGAAGTTGTGGTTACTTGATTTGTGTTCCAGAGGATAGGGGACTCTGTCCAGGTAGGATAGCAAAATAATCCAAAATTGAAATAACTCTAGTTTATTTTTATCAAAAATTATTTCTGTTGTTATCAACCAAATGTCTAAATTCAAAATTCAGCGAGCAACAAAACAAAAAAAAGTTGATGCTTTTGTATGTAATGTAACTTTGTAATGAAGCAATTCAATTATAATGTATAAAATTGTAGTATGGTGACTGTTTTAACAGTCACCATACTAAAAGGGTTACAAAAAAAACCAAGACATTTCAATACTATATATTTGTTTCACACTTTTCATTGCATCAGTGGATGGTGCATGGTCTGAATGGTCAGACTGGAGTAGCTGTTCAGTGTCATGTGGGGATGGGATCAGATCTAGAACAAGGGAATGTGACAACCCCCCACCAAGTAATGGGGGAAGAAGATGTCCTGGGTCTGACCTTGACCTTGAAGAATGCAATGCATCAGAATGTACAAGTGGTGAGTATTAATGTGAATTGTGTTTAGATATGTGTTGAATTTCAGGGTTGTTTTTACCTTGCATAATTATGTCTGCTGAATATCTTGTTGTTTTTAAATGTACTCTGCAATGCCACGAAGCAAACATATTCTATTCTTGTATTATCTATATCTCATTTCTATCATAATTTTTGGAATAATATATGGTGTATATGATTGCTTTTTATGGTTTTATGATTTTATTTAAAATTCTTATTTCAGGTTTACCTTTGGTATTCTTTGCATCCTACAATGGCTCAGGCTTTTACCCAGATGAATTGGATCCAGTGCCATTTAATAATGTCCATATCGATGAGGAGGGATGTTTTGATCTTGACACGTCCATATTCACTATTCCAAGAAATGGATTGTTTTATGTTGCTTTTAATGTTGGTCTTATGGCACGTCAGCGTGCCCAATTAACTCTTATGAAAAATGATACCAAAATTGTTAATATATTAAGACTGCATACAACTCATGATGTTACGGACACCATGGCACGTGATTACATAGGGTATTTTGAAAAAGGTGATGAATTAAGACTTGCGTCGGGAATTAACAGTGGTTTTGATGGAAGTTCATTTCCTGAAGCTCGCTTGATTTCTTGGGTTATTTTAGAACATAGTTACAAAGAAAATTCCACTGTTTTTTTTGCAGGTAGAACACGTTTTGGCTTTCTTCGCACTCCAGTAACATATGATAACGTCGTTCTAAATTTAGGTGGAGCTTTTGATTCAGCTCACTTTGATGTTCCAAATGATGGCATTTATTTTATTTCCATTGGCATGGGATTTCACAGTCTCGTGACCCACCACCATTTAGTATGTCGTCAAAGTTGCTACAACTGGTATGATATTGGTTTCTGGAATAAAAACATGCATAGAGCTGTAGATCAACATGCTAGGTCGGTCTTGTATGATCTTAAAGCGGGTGCTAGAATTTACATGGAAGGTGGGTTTCATAAATACAGTGACGCACAAATGCAAATCTATTATTCTGCATTTAAATATAGTGACATAAATGAAAACAAAACCGTAGCCTTTGCTGCTTATCATCGTAATCACGTGCTAGGTGTTACCGAGGATATCAATCCATTTATCTTTGATACTGTCGGGTTAAATCAGGGCAATGCTTATTCCAATGGCACGGTTACTTGTACCATTCCAGGGTACTATATGATCCATTTTAGTGCTGGGCGTGCTAATTCCCAAGGAAATCGCTTTCCGGTTAAATTATGGTTACTTAAGAACGGGTCAGAAAAGGTATCGGGGATCATTGTAAATGGGGTGTGGGGTACAGATTATGACACGCGCAGTAAGTATGCTGCGGTCTACCTCTCGGAAGGAGAAACCTTAAATATAATGGTAGAAGCAGGTACAGGCATGAGGTCCCATGACAAGCACATTTTTTTCACTGGTTTTCTAGTAAGGTAAATAGAAATGTAAGGACATGATTTACAACTTATGTTGTAAAAACAAAATTAATATACCTTTCTACAACTTTAGATTGTTGATTTATCATTAATGAATGGAAAATTGTACTCATGAATAACAATAGAGCTTTGAAAAGCTAGTTGAGACTCACCTAAATAGATTGAAAAGCTAGTTGAAACTCATCTAAATAGATAAAATTACTATATAAAAAAACATACTCTTACATAAGCTAGTACTGCTAATTCCTAAATAATTTTACAGAGCATCAGAATATTATGTTTTTGTGAGGTACAACTAAAGAGCCAAAATTGATTTTTAAGACTTATCAGTGATTTCTATGTTACCTTTTCAAATGTAATTTCTTTTGCTTATATGCAAGATATATAACCAAGAAAATATTTTGATGACCCGTTTTACACGTGCATTTTAGGGATTCAAAATGATTTTTCTTGAAAAAAATGTATTTGTTTGCACATATAAACTTTTGCATGAATTCATATGATAATTACAAGATATATTTCAACTGTTCTTTAATTCTTTAGTTCTCTAAAAAAAATCACTACACTCTAAGTCTGTAGAGTTCTTACAAAATATGTTATCCTTGTAACAATATATCATCATTAAATCAACATAATTATGTTTAAGCCATAGTCTTTGTCTTATTTCTACCCAAAACGTTTTCCTAAATATAAAGTAAGGAAAACCAAGCAAGGAAGTATGCAGAAAGATATAATGTATATGTCTCTGTAATTATAGATGATTAGAAATATATCGACAGTCTAGAGCAAAAATGGCCTAAGTCATTTTTTGACGTTCTTAGATAATCTAGAAAAAATGTCAGT
>JAVSBT010453323.1:0-11940 GCA_033118115.1 Pharyngocirrus eroticus
CCTCCCTCCCCCCCTCTCACAAAAAGGTTGTAGTAACCTTTTTGATTCTAAGGTAAACTTTTTATAATGCACAAATGACTACTCATGTGTTAAGGTTGCAATAGTTTTACATGTAGACACAATTCGTGAATCATAATCTAGTGATTGCTTACAAAAAAAAATCGTCACATCAAGATTGGCATGACAAGGAAGCAAGACGAGTGCACGACTAGATGCTAGCTGCTAGCTGCACGGCGATCTATTTTCTTCCTACACTGCTCGAGATGTCACGTGATTCAGCGCCATCTTTAGAGACTGTAAAGTTTGGAAAATAATGTGAAGTTTGTTGACGCTTATGTTTACATTTTTTTTTGATTTGAAGTTTTCATGGTAGCACAACTTTAACATAATGGGTAAGTATTTTCTAAATGAACATTTGTTGTTTTACACTTATCCAGGACGTAATATGAAAATAATCAAATACGTTGACAAGTTCCAGCACAACTGATGAGGAGGCGCGGCCGTTTTGACTGGAACAGTTGTCAATGTACTTTGACAGTTCATTTGTTTTTGCTTGGCTTGGCTTCGTTGTGAAATGTGAATTATTGAAATCTTAGTTTTCATATTTTTAGAGTCTTATTGAATGTGAGATATGTTTTGAATCATGACATTATTGAATTTTTGCAAAACATAGTTTGTGACAAACTTTTTTTGCTTTGACAGTTTTACTTTTGGGGATCATTTTTCCATCATCAGTGATCACTGACATTACTTTAATATTGCCCTGTTTTAAATTAATATCTAAGGAAATTAGACCTGTTTCTTGTGATAGCTATAGGAAAGACATTGAACTAGTATGTGTTGTCACTTGTGTCAAAATAACACGTTTGGTGGTCCTATCAGATGTTAATCCAATCTTTATTCAAAGTTTCAGAGTTTTTTGGGGGTTTTTTAACATCAAAATGTATACATATTCCATAGATTATCTTATACGTTTGGGGGTACTTACAGTCACCAATGTTAATTGTGTATGAGTTCTGAAATATTTGAATCAGCCTTTGATTTCCACTTATACATTCAACTTATTTTAAATTTTACACATAATATATAGAACAATTACTTAGGCTTAATATGACCTTTATTGCCTAAAACTTCTATTAAATACAGACATTTTGTCTGTGTGTGGACAAAAAATGATAGTTTGTATGATTTCACAGTACTTTAGTACTAATTCCAATCATTCCATTGTTATACTATTGTTACTAATACTTGTAGTCATACCTATCATAGTAAACATGATTAATATGCTGATATGTTAAAAAAAGTTAGTTAAAAAAAATCAAGATAATTGGGATGTTTCCTTGAGGATGTTTCACCTAGATATTAATAGGGTGTATGTTATTGTCATGTTTTTTTATGATACAAATATTAAAAAAGAGGAAATCCCCCATGTCTCTATATTATGAACATTTCCTTGTTCCAAATATTTCTCTATATTTTTTCAAATATTGTTTCTATATGAGTCCACAATATCAATGCATAGTTTAAATCTACAAAAATAGCTTTCGGGATAATAACAATGTAAGTGGTATATCTGTTATAAAGTTAAAAGGTACTTGTAAGAGCATATCATAAATTCCATATAGATTTTTTTTCACTAAGGCCAGTCCCAATTGATAAGTTGGTAGACAGATATGATTGATAATTTTTATTTTCACGAGGTAACCTTTTTTAGTTTCACAAAAGTATCATAAGTGAGTAAAATAATTCTGTTGTTTGCACATGATTACAAAATTGCCCATACAGCTTGACACACATTAGAAAGCAAATGTAAACATTATGTATTGAAGATTGTAGGTATATAAATGGCTTAATTGAATCACTTTAAGCTAATCAATTTGTTAGAGATCCAACGGATTAGGGTTATATCAGGTTAGTTGCCATAAAGAGGTATACATATGAAGATCTGTTGGAAGGAAGCTATAATATATGTGTCAGTCATAACTCTTATGAGGTCTGTTTTCTCATAATTATTCAATATTCTAGAGTCTAGTCCTCACCACCAGCTTTTGTGTAACTGAATGTTTGGTTAACGATTATACAGAATGGAATGACCTTAGGTGACTGCTTTCTTTTCTGTGCAAGGGCAAACACACATTGTATTTATAAGTCTGGGGCCTACTAGAAAATATTTTAATATTTCATTTTGCATGCTATTATGTCTGTGAATCAAAGGGATTATAGTTTATTTTTATTATTTACCTAATCATGATTAACAGTGAACTATTCTAAATATTTTTGTGCGTAATTATCAATCACAACTTCAAACGTCAAGCCTAAAGTTTGATTTATTTAACTTGCTTTAAAGCCTGCACCTTTTAGACAATTTTGCTGAAAGAGTTCTTGTATAAAGTTTAGGGTAGTAGTATAACAATTCTTCTCCTGTGGTGCAAGTGCTTTAAGAGAAATTAGATGGTGTGGTATGATCAATTGTATTATTGTACTCTGCATTGAATTTCTGAATCAATAGCTGGATGGATGTTGATGGATTGTCTCAAGTGATTTCTCATTTGCATGTCACTATTTAGGCTACCAGGGTATGATATATGACAAACAATCTTACAATCCAAGAATCAAATCATATTTTCTTGATCATAATGATAACATGATCATTTGCTAGGGTAAGATTTATGACAACACTAAACAGCAATTATCAAGATGAATACCTTATTCTTAAATATCAATATCTTGTCAAACTTATCATCTGTATACTCTGTCAGGGTTTGCCTCTGATTAGTCCTAGAAAGGATTGATATATTATATCCAATAATTTTCTGTAGAACAAATTCCTGTAGGATCTAGCTACAACTGGAACAATTATTTTTCAAGTCCAAGTTTGTTATCAGCAACACCACAGAGGTTTTAGGCTACATTCAATACTTCTATTAGGGCAAAGTTGTTAATGTGTTGAATCAAAATCAGTAATAAAACCATTTAGATTACAATTAAGGTTCATTAGCTATGTTTTGCTCAATAGGAATTGGATTTGCAAGCTTCATTTATCTTAGATGTACTTGGGTATCATTTTGACATGAAATATCATTTATCAATAATGTATTGTTTGGGGAAGCATTTTTTAATGATTATCCCAATGCTATTATTTACTGAACAGACCTAGGCTATCCTTTTAATCAGTTGCTTATAATGTCAGTGCAGGAATAGACCAAAAAGTAAAATGTTTCCTTTTCGCAAAAAGAAAAAAATTAATACCAAAAAGATAGACAGGCTTATAATGCAGCTATTTTTTCCTGCAGTTGAGTGTGTGGTAGAATACGAGTACACTGCTGAGGAAGAGGATGAATTGTCACTCAAAGTTGGAGAAATTGTACATAATGTTGTTAAAATGGATGGAGGTTGGTGGGAAGGAGAAATAAATGGTAGAAAAGGAGTGTTCCCAGACAATTTTGTCAAAGTAAGTGTTTATGTTATTATCAAATGAATAATTCAACACCAGGGCTCTCAAAAGAGTTACATTTTACAATATTTTTTTTAATTCAAACCATTTTCTAAGGGAACATGATATATATGTTTTGAAGGTTCAAATATTTTATCATTATATTTTGGAAACTGTACATAACAAAATAATCCTGTATGATTTAACCGCATGCTTTAGCGAGAATATCAAAACCTTTAAAAGGTTGCATTAAGAATATATATTTTGAATACAATATTTTCTATCATCATTCATAAGCTTTATTTTGTCATGAATCATCATACAATTTTTTTCATTCATATTTGTTATTTGCATTTTCATTATTTCAATGTCACATTTATTTTTAGGAAAAAAAGGTAGAAACCAAGCCCAAAGAAGGATCTGGCAAGAAAGGAAATGTTGAACAATTAGCAAGTCAGCTGAAAGCAGCAAATATATCAAATGTACAAAAAAGAACTGGTATGTAATATTTACTATCCATTAAGAATAGATTGATTCTTTTAAATCTAAAAAATATTTTTTAGTAATATTTGATTCATTTAATTTGTAGAATCTTTAATTGATTAGCATAATAGTCAAAAAGAGATTCACACCGCATAAGAAACCTTTGAGTGTAGCTATATCTACAGATTAAATGCAGACAATGAACACCTAAGATACCAGCTTCAATCTCATTTAATAAATGCCAGAGACTAATAGATATTATGAAGGTCAAGCATAAATAAAACATATCCTTGGCTTCACCTATGATCATTTCCTCATTGCACTTGTTATTCACTTATATTATAGAGAAAGTAAGCAAGAAAATAAGGGGTAAAGTCACTTTCAGTTACGCTCCAGAGAATAATGATGAACTAGAGTTAGCTGTTGGTGATGTTGTAGAAATTTTGAATCAGGTGAGTATACTACTAGTACTACTTCAGAATCTAGCACTCGCTTAGTAAAAATGTTAAAGTAGGGAGGGAAGTGGTAGTGTTTTCAACAAATAATCTTGTTTTGAAATTTTCTTTAGGAAGAAGAAGGCTGGTGGGAAGGAAAAGTTAATGGCCGTTCAGGAGTATTCCCTTCCAATTTTGTGGAAATTATAGACAATGAAGCTGAAGATGAACCTGCTGCAGGTATATAGGAATTTTTATTGTTTTAACATTTTTCTGGATGCTGACTTTTGATGAAGCATTTTTGATTGATATAATTCTGATGATTTTTTTTTCACTCAGAACCAGAAGCACCCAAAGTCAAGAAAGTTCGAGGGGTAGGCTTTGGCAACATATTTGAAGGTGGTCCTATTCAGCTGAAAAAGGCCAACAAACACCCTCCAAATGATCCTCCTAAAGTTAAGGAACATAAGGTTAGTAGCATAATAACAATCTGCTCTGTTATTTTATAATGGTATAACATCAGTTGGCGGTAAGGTAAATTGAAGAAGATTTCTAAAAGTATATAATTGTTTTGCTTGATTTTAGGTTCCACCTAAGAAAACTGAAGCACCCCCTCCTGCACCAAGAGAAGCACCAGTAATTAAGTCAGAATCACCTAAAGGAGGTGAGAAGATTAAATTATTTTATTTAGGGAGCTGGTTTGAACATCTCATATCCAAAATCCTGAATCTTTTAATCCGAGGAATCATATTTTACAGTTATCTTGCTCTGTTTAGTTCTAGGGCCTCACTTTCAATGCAAGGTTCCTTTCTATGCCCTTAAACCTGTTGAAAACTTTGTCAACATAAAGGAAATGGTTGATTTTGCAAGGGCATAGCCATTTTGATCTCTTAGGCACTTTCTGATTTCCAATGGAGAAGTATGTGCTGGGTCGTATTTTTTATACTTTTACCCTCTTTCTATCAGGTGCATGCTTCTTGTTTTTTATGTCGTGCCAAAGCTTTGTTGAAAAGTATAATTGCTGCATATATTTTGTATAAGGAGATGCTTATTCTTTCTTTGTATATCTGCATACTTGTATATTTAGGGATGTTTTGTTTGTTTTCTATTTTATGTTGCAGTTCTGTTTTTTGCTGTATTGTGTTGAGAATTTTCACAATTTGTTGTTCATGTAAGGTTTATTTATTGGCAAATGTTATGCGTTTCATGTAGTCAAGGAAAGGTAGGAAGTTTTGAAAAATCTAGATTTTTCTACCCTTTTAACTCGTCTACATTTTCTTGTTGTGTTTAGACCATTGTAATGAAGAAAGGTCAAACAGTCCCAGTAATGATGACATACTTCATAAGATTGATGAAGAATCATCTTGCTATATTGCTTCAAAAAGTGCAGATAGTAGCATCACAACTGTGACTGTGGACAGTTCTGATGCTGTCATGTCTGATTCTCAATACACAGAAGATGATCTCAATGGTTCAGTAGAGGAAAAAACTAAATGTAGAAGCTTTGATTTGAACTTTGACTTAGATTTTGAAAACACAAAGCAATACCCCTATAAGTATGGTCTTACTCAGGCATTTTCTTACAATGTTGATAAAAAAGTAGGGAACATAGATAAAAAAGTTTCACTTACTACAACAGCTAATTTTGAGTATCAAGCTGGCATGGGTATCTCTAACAGTGTCACTACTGAGAAAATGAGTTCAGATAGTCTGGCTGTGTTAGGTGATCGTTTTACAACTTCCCCAACCATGAAGGCTAGCTCGTTGTCGCCTAGATTCTCTGCCTCCTTTGAAAATCGCCCAAGGCAATCGGAAAGCGGTTCATCAGAAGAAATTCCATTTGAAATGAGTAGTTTGAGTAATGCAAGGGAAACCCCACCACCTAGAGTGACTTTCAGAAAGAGGAGATCTAAGGTTCCTGCTAAAAGTTCACCAGCTACTCCTTTGCATGAAAGTACACCCCGTACTTCTGAAGAAAACCCACCATTGAAGAGACATCGTTCAGGAAATAGTATTCAGTACAGTAATAGTAGAAATGCATCTCCTTACAGTAATAACTTTGTATATCCAGATTCAGGAAAAGGGTTAAAGACAGAAGGTGCTTTCTCTACACTACCCCCTAAAAGTGCACTGACCAGACCAGGGAGTTTGCCTGACCAGCAAGTTGTGCCTAATTACGATGTTTTGAAGTCAAACAAAAAAATTGTTTCCTTCATCACAAAGGACACAATATGGGATGGAGATCAAATAGAAGAAGATAACTATAGAACAAGTTACTTTAGAAGTCCAATTAATGAGTATGGTGACCCTGGCACAATCATCAAGCCAATAGATATTGATACAATAAATGATAGTATAAGGCTTGCCAAGATGAGGCTAGACAACTCAGTTTACAAAGCTAAGAGAGACAAGTATAGAAGTGGTAAATTTGTTGATCAGTGTATTCAGGTTTCTTATGGTGACATTGATGAATCAGATATGTACTCAACTAACATTCCAAGAGAGAAGACCAATCAATGCCCAACTGTAGATGGAGACAAGAAGGAAGAAACTTGTACAAATAACTGTAACAGTGGCTCAGAATTCGAAAAGCCTCAAGAAGTACTAGAAACATCACCAACTTATATGGATAAGAACATGAGTGGTCCCTACTTTAGACCAAAAACAGAAAGAGATTGGACAAAGTCTTTAGGAAGAACCAGTAGTATGGATAAGTACCAAACACCTCCAAACAAAGGAAAGAAAAATAGGAAAACAAGGAGTCTGCCAAGATTGTTTCAATCTTCCAGATCTTGTGGAATGCTGTCTCCATCCATTATCCAGAAACCTCCTTTTGATACTGTGTCTACCGATGACACTTTGGATGGAAGTATTTCCAACTCAAAGTATTCTCAGGCTAAAAGAAGGTCAAGCACGCTCTTAAGACTGTTTGGAAAGTCACAAAAGACTGTTGGACCATCTCCCCCTAGAAAGAAGAAAACAAATATAACTATACCTTCTCCAGTAAGATCAGGGAGACCAAGCTTACCAAATTTGTTCTTTGGGAGAGGAAGGTCCTCAAGGAAGGAAATATTGCCACCAATGGATGAAATTGACCAACCATGCCAAGATCCAGACCCAATTGAAGAGGAAGAAACCTATTTCAAAGCATTGAAAAGGATGAATATTGTCTCCCCTGCAATTAAGAACATTTGTAAAAAGTATAGAGTGGGAATCTATGGAACTTCACCAGAAGAAGATCTTGATGATGCTGTTCAGGACACATCTACATACTGCGAAAGATATCCAAGTGTCTTTGCACTTAGTGCAAGAGATAGTAGTATAAATTGCCTGCGTAGAAGTGAAGAAATGGTTTCATTAAATCAGAGTGATAGTTTCCTTGAGAAACCTGTCGTGATGTACAAATTTTATCAAGAATTAGGCAAAAAGGGTAGCCCAGAAGACACATCAGTAGTTGGAACAGATGCAGTTGACGGTTTGAACACTAATAGAGACGAAAGAAGTTCACAAGATTCTGAATCAGATTGTACAAACTGTACCAAGGAACATGCTATGGATATAAGAAAATGCTTGGATAGCAATGACTATGATGAAGCATCGTCAGAGAGCATATCTTCAATGCACCCAACAAGCGTTTTAACTGAACAGGAAGATTTAGAAATTTCTCCACTACAATTCTCTTGTGCAGAACATTCTCCCATTATAGAACAACCAAGTGAAGAAATAGCAGGGGAGGCTGATGACAACACCCTCAAAGCCTCAATAGAAACACCCTATGAGAAAGAAGCCTCCATAGAATCCCCATGTGAGAGAGAAGCCTACTCCGAACCATCCTATAAGATAGAAACTTCTACAGAACCACTGTACGAGGAAGACATTCTTACAGATAATTCTGTATGTAAGGATGTGTCAGTAGCATACCTGCAGGATGTTGCTGTGAATACTTCTCAAGAGCAAGAAGGAGAGATCATACAAGGCACTGCTTTATTTGATGAAGTTGAGTTGGCTCTAGACTCCCCATTACCACCTAGAAGTCCATGCAACCAAGAACTAAATACTGACTCAGTTGACGAAGAAAGTCCAAGCAAACTTCCAAAGCCATTAAGCCCAATTGCACGTGAGAAATCTGAGAGCCTGACAGATGTCAACACTTTTGTAAGTCCAAACAAAGCTTTGGAAATAGAGAGTATTACCTTTGACCTTGGTACCTTTGACCTTGGTACCTTCAACCCTCCTGAGGATGAGGACCACATAAAAAAATCAGACAGTAAACTAACTAATTATTCTATTGATAGTGACTCTGATAGCACGACTTCTGAAAGTTCTCTTTCCTCTGCTTGCTCTTCGCCTAGAAGTAGAGAATACATCAACAAGAGAGGGAAAAGCAAAGCAGCTGTACCAAAATTTAGAAAAGGAGGAAAGAGCACAGATGGCAAAAGTGGAATCTTCTCCAGGCTGAAAAAAAAGCTTTCTCTTGGTTCGGGTGTACCTAAAAGAGTTCTGAATACAGCAATCAAAGAGGAATTAGGTGAAGACAACCAAGAGAAATTTAAAAAGAAAAGGAGAACATTCCTTCAAAGACTTAGAAGAACACATAGGTATAAGGTGGCAGAAAAATCAAACCAAAAATTAAAACTAGATGTGGGGGCAACAGAATACAACTATGTTCATTGGAATACTTTACCCCATTTATTGGATAGAAGCCAGGCAAGTCCAAACAAGTCAAACTCGCTCCCATCAAGATTGCCTGTGCCTGCAGCAAAGAAAAAATCACCATTTTATGAACATTTATATCTAGAAATGGATGATACAAATACAGAGCTTGTCACAAATTGTTTAACGGGAATGCCTTACCCAGATAATAGTGATAGTGCCATCGCAAGAGAGATGTACCTACAGATGTATGGACCAGATGATGTCATGTTCAATAGTTTGGTCAAAAGAAAGGGCATAAATGAGGATCTTGCAAAAGAGCTTAAAAGGCGAGTGGAAGAAATCAATGCTACTAGGGGGGAGAGACAAACTAAGAAGATCCCAAAAGAGTTAGAAGAAGAACTCAAGAGCAATGTTAATGAAAGGCGCCTCTCTGGAAGACTCCGCACACCAGAAGAAGCTGTCTCTTTTATAGATAATGATTTTGTGGAATTCAAAGATACACTTAATGTACCACTTGATGAAGAACAAATCTTCTGGTCTCTTCAAAATGACAGCCTGCAAGTAGAAAGTGCCCATGCTTTGCAGGATCTAACTGCAGCCAGTCAAAGGGAAAAGCAAGCAGGAGATTTTAGCAATGCTAAAGGTGCTAAAAAGTTCAACAAAATGCTTTATTCTGATAATATGTCAACTGCTTCTACCCAAAGTAACGCTGGGTCATTTATTTCAGTGGAAACAGATACAACTGATACTTTACAACCAGAGTCTGTAAACAGCACTTTAGTTGGTGACAGCGCAAACTCAGAGGATAATCTGAGCACCGAAGCTACATTTGGAAGCATAGAAAATTGGCAAATGAAGAGCCTCTTCTTTAATGACGCCACTCAAAATGATTGCCTTTCAGGCCAAATTTATGGAGAAGATTTTCAAGGAGGCAAATGTACAGAAAATGGCAGTGAATATCTTGAAGGAAATGTCAATGCAAATGCTACAAGTGATTTTGGGGTGAAGCTGATAACTAAAACTACTCAAGAATACTATACACTGGAGGACGATTCTGAAAGTGAAGAAAACTTTCAAGATGCAGATGATAGTCTTACACCAAAGAAAAGTGTAGTCTTGAGAGATGAAGAAGAGGAGGAGCTCATAAGTGGTAGAGCTTCATATCAGGAAGAAATTGTGTCAGAAGTACTTGAAATGATGCATGCTGAACCACGCCGGTTGTCCCCGTTTGATTCAACTGAACTGTGGCAGGAAATTTGTTACAATGTAGCATCTGGTGAAGAGCACCGAAGTGCTACAGTAAATGATAGAGAGAGCAAGGAGGATGATATGGAAGAGCTTGTAACATGCTTAGATATCAGCTTTGAGACAAAGATTTCCCCTTCAGATGCTATGTCTGATGGTGAACTTGTAGATGATGCCAGTTATCAAACTGCTAGTCCTTTTAGCACAGGAGAGATTGAAGAACAAGTTTTCTTCAGTGTTGATGCTAAGAAATAAATGAAAATAGGTGAATTAGAAAATATGGGTCAGTTTAATTCTAACTTTATGTGTTAAATTTTACATATTATTATTACTTTCAATGAAGTAGTATATTTCCCTTGCCATCTATAGCTAAAATACTGAAATTGTAAAAAAGTTACTTATGGCATGACCTTTACGGCAGATTAGGTATCAAGTGAAACTGCAATATTATTTTTAGATAGGCCTAAAAGACAATTTTTGCTATAGTACAGGATACAAGGAAGTCATTTAGGATTGTTTATGAGGGTCTAATTGCTTTTTTTTTAAATGCACCAATATATGTCCTAAAAGATGATGGGTTGTTTTATTGTGGGGGGGGGGGGGGGGGTTATACTTTAAAACTAAAAAAAATCCGTTTTTTGTGTGTTTTTTTATATCTTTAATCAAGAGCAGAGAAATGTTGGTGTTATTAAACTATATCTAGGGATGTATTTTTTATTGGAAATTATAATTTGCAACATTTGTGCGGGCATGTCAAAAAAGCAATTAGATCCTCATCCCCCCTAAAATAAAACTGTTGTATTCATCTGGCATGTTAAAAAAAACCTTATTCATTAAAAAATTGTAAATAACTCTAATTATTTCATTGTTGTTACAATTGCCTTGTTTTAAAAGGGAAAGACTGATACGATAAAAGTACATTTTAAAAATGGTTTCCAACTGTGCCTTTTTGATTCTAAATACATGTACATATAACCCTAGCAATTGAGAATTTATTTTGGGGAGGTTTTAAATTTTTGTTACAGTTGAAAATGTTGTATTCATTTGTTAATAAATATTGAGTGTTGAAAATAAATTATTTTGTGTTGCTGTGTTGTATGTTCAAAAATAATGAAGCAACATTGCTAAGGTTATGTTTTTTACTAATCAGATTATCAACTTCACATTTGCCCAGAAACTAAAAGAAATTATGAATTACCAGTCACTACATTATGCCATTTAATCAATATTATGAAATGACCATTTTCTATTCTATAATTGAAATTCAATTAGTGTTCCTTCAGTCACAATGGAGCGTTTCTAGATGTTTCATCAATAATAACTCATTACTGTTCAAGTGAACAATGCCCGCCCACTTTTTGACAGAGGAAATAATCTAGTAGAAATTTCAATTTTTGTTCACAATAGTCAAGTGTAAACATAATCTGTAATGCTATCTACATGTCCTAAAGACCTTTAGCATTAGAATGGAATCTAGGTTAGTTTAGGCTAAGTGTATGGTAGAAACACTATACTACTGTTGGAGGGACATTTATGTTATGTTAGCCATGACAGAGGAATCTCATATATCTAGAAGTGGTTACAAAGCTAAGAAGAAAGGTAATGATAATTAGTGAACAAGTTTTTGAAGTTAAGGTTTTGGTTACTTTTTGATCTTTTAATTTGTTTTGAATAAATTAGTTGAGTTGA
>JAVSBT010453323.1:12040-24045 GCA_033118115.1 Pharyngocirrus eroticus
GTGAACAAGTTTTTGAAGTTAAGGTTTTGGTTACTTTTTGATCTTTTAATTTGTTTTGAATAAATTAGTTGAGTTGAGTTTTTTCCCTTGTTATATGCTAAGTTATGTTATTGGTATAGGAAAAGATAATGATGTGTGGTTTTACATCATAGTGTGAACAAATCTATACAGTTGTTAAGACGGATGGGGCTTGACAAATTTTGCTTTAGTTTCTGGTCAAATTTAGCCAAATTCATTTCAATATTACAAAGATACAAACTGCTAGTTAAAAGCTGTAAAGTATTGTTGAATTTTGTGTCCTTCCCTGTGACCTTTTGCTTCCTTTTTATTGTTTTCTCTCCACATTTATGCATTATGCAAACTTTGTTTTGCAATTTGAATTATATAAATAGTACCACAGTATTGAACAATGACACTTTACTTCCTCAATATTTCTATTGTAATAATTGACAAGACTGATACTAAAATGCACGCTCTCAAATCTTTTCGTAAAGGTGAAAGAGCTAAGGTCTTGTTTGACTACGATGCTGAAAATGAAGATGAACTTACCTTAAAAGGTGGACAAGTTGTCAATGTACTTGACAAGCACTTGGAAGACAGTGGGTGGTGGAAAGGAGAGGTAGATGGACGAGTTGGAGTATTCCCTGATAACTTTGTAGAACTTTTAGGGCCAGAACAGGTTGGTACAGTTTTACTTTCTTTTTCGTATAAAATTACCAGTTGTTGAATTAGGTGCTAGGGATCCCATAGAATTCTTTACAGTTTATTTGTACTTGAGGGCCCATGGACACATGATTCTGAATCATTTTTAATCGTTCTATTTGGGTGTACATGTACTGGCATAACAACAACAACAAATTCTGTTATCTTCATTTTTGAATGGCTTCTTATTGATTGTTCTTTTGGGATTTTAATTCCCAGAAACCTTCCAAACCTCCACCACCACTGGCGCCAAGAAAACAGGAAAAAAGTGTCCCTATACCAGATCCAACACCTGCAAAGCCAGGTAAGTAACAAAACAACAGTTTTCTATGTAAGATATACTACAAGTTGATTTATATCATGGTGTTATTAGGGTTTAGTATATTTATCACATTTTTTGAGGAATTAAAAGCTTTATGCTTTTTTAATTTTAAGAATTAGGAGCAAGTATGTAGAATGTCTGTTCAAGTGCTTCATTGATTAATAATTGTTAGAAGTTAATTTAAAGTACATATACCGTACACATTGTCTGATTTGGATATGTGCGTGCGTATACATATGTATGCTATCACTGATATATATTTTTGAGACATTTTTGCTTTGTTTTGTACACTTCTATAATTTGAATATCGATTGAAGCAGTTGTATGAAGCATTTAATTAAGACTCTTCACAAGCATGCTTTCATTCTTCAATGAAAGCATGACTATTTTCAGATAATTATACTCCTTTGTACAAACAAATGCACTTTTGTTGTAGCTTTTTCTTTTTTGTTGCATTATTTATTCAAATATCATGAATTATTTGATACTTCTTAAGCATAATGTAACATATAACATAATTGTAAAAGTATTCACTCCAGCCTTAATTCCATGGTAATATTCCTCATGCCATACATGTAATGGAATAGTTAAACCAATTATGTAATTCCTGGGATAGTAGCAGATATATAGAATTGGTAGAGACAAGGATATAGATTCTAATACTATTGTCCTCTTGCAACATTCCCCATAGTGCTTGAGTCATGCATGTACCCTTTGTAGTAAGTTGTTGAAAAAGGTGTGAGACAGTGCTCTATCAATCCCTCTTTGCAAAAGATGTAATTAACAGACAAATCAATGTAGATAAAACCAATCTTATGTTTTGCGTTGGTAAAATTTGAGATACAATTTAAAAAAAGGCATGCATTGATCAAGTTGAAATACCTCGTATCACTTTGCTTTGTATAGAAGAGAAGACAAGCAAAGCTGTCCCTCCCTTGCCTTCTAAGAAGCCTGCCCCTTCTGTTAGTGTCAAGCCATCATTTAGACATGAAGAAAATGTACACCAGACTGATGAAGAAAAACTAAAAAGAGATGTTCAAAAAGGTAGACATGGTTGCAACATCACAGATTTTTCATGTGGCTTCACCTAGGCTAGACAGCCACCACAAATGACAGTATTTCAATACATAATGTAGAATCTAGAATAAGGTCTTTTGCTACAGCACTGGTGATAAGTCATGTGGCCATTTGTTTGGAGGACATTGGAATATTTGTACTCATATATTGATACTTAGTCCTTTTAGCATAATTACTCTTATGATCTATGTAGGTGTATATACTGTGGCCTTGTGTGAATATTCTAATTCCTTAGAGCAAGTTTAATGAAACAATGGAAAAAAAACGTTTAGCTTTTAACTCTTAGTTTTTGACTGTCAACTGATTAATACAAGCTTTGATCTTAATTACTAATAAATTATGAATGAAATAAATCAGCTCAAGCTTTGTTTACATTTGCACCAATTTGTATTCTGGATTTAACTTGAAATCAGTTATTGGTTTTTGTATCTCCAAGACTCACTTCTCAGGGACAAGCATGCCATTTCACAAATACCAGATGCAAGAATGTCTTGGAGATGCAATACCAAGCTATCCCAAGAAATCTATATTTTCACTTTTAGCAGGAATTGAAAAAAGGGGAAATAATTCCCAAAACATTAATGATTTAATACTGATTGAAAACATTTGGCTTTTTTAAACCTTAGATCACAACCATGTTCCTCAACATCCAATAAAACCAAGCCAGGGATCTATCAATAAACCAGCAGTTGCAGGGAAGAGTGTAAGGAAACACCCCCAAGAAGCTCATGAACAAGTAAGTACTTGAATTCAATATTTTTGTTATTTATAAGTATAGGTTATGGAAAAAGAGGGTGGGGGTTGAAGGAAAAAAAATCAAATTCCAAATCAGCTGTAGATATGCCAACAAAGATCCTGTGAATTTCTATTGTGTGACACAAAAATCAAATTTAGTTCTGAACTTATAAACTGGTAGGATTCACAGAACTTTGAAGAAAATAATGGTCCAGATCCTCATCTTGCTCACTCTGGTAGCCATAGAAGAAGGTCATTGGGTCATCAACGCAAGTCCATGGAGGAGGAAGTGAAAGATGATCAGGTTGATGATGGGGTATGAGGATGTGCAATTGTAGAGAGAGTCGCCCTTGTGGCTTTAATATCAATAGCTATAGATTTATACTCACACACAATACCAGTTGCTATTATCCAAAAACTAAGTTCTTCACTGCTAAAACCTTGCTTTTCTATATTTATCAATATCATATTTGATTTGTATTGTTTTGGTTTCTTCTTGTCATGTTCAGACAAATGTATTGGAGTGGTTTGTTAGATGTGTTAAACTTTTCCTTGTAGTCGGTGCCAACAAGATCTTGGATTTTTTCGTCAAAATTTTGCATTAAATACCATTCAAAACATTTCAACATACTCATATACTAGTAATGGTAGATCTTTCATATGATGACAAGAATACCATTTTTTAGGTTAAAACAATTGTAGACAATAGTGAATAAACCTAAATACACAGTACATGCTTATACATGCCACAGCATAGATAAGCTCACATATTTTGATATTGCCTAAAGATTCATCCTCTTCTGTTCCCATTTTCAATAGCTAGCCATGTATTTCTTCTATCACTTGTAACATTAGATGGATCGGTTGAATCACTTGACTAGTATTGTATTGAAATAGTATATCTTTGAGGATACGCTTTGTATGTGAAGTATTGAAAAATATCAAGTACTACAATTCTACTTTGGTTGTTGTACATCCATGGTTAAGATGGTTGTTGTGGTTTATTCGTCTTTAATTTGGGTGTTGTCTAGTGTCATTGCCTGCAAAATAAAAATCTGTATGCTTCATAATATCTTTGATTTATGAAACCATTTTTGATCTATTTTACAAAAAAACAGTTTCTACTTCCCAAGCTTGAAAATTCTAGCCAATATTTAACAGTTACATGTATCAAATAGTCAACTTGAAGTTATGATTTTATTCCTTTTTTTTGGGTGCAAATTTCATTAATGACTATTGTTACTACAGCTTGTTTTTATCCTAAATTCTTATTCCTTTGGGAATACATCTACATTTTAACACAGATAGAAGAAATTCCTTTAGAAGAAAACAATGAATCCCCTCCTGTAATGCCCCCAGCCAGAGATGGAAAAAGAGGGTCACTTAAACGTAGACCACCACCCAAACCTGAGGAACCACCTGTAAGGCGTGATGAGGTTAGCCCCATGGTATCTGTTCAATATTGAATGCATCCTTTTAGAATAATCTAATTCAGTTTCTTCTTGACCAGGACTTCAATGACCATGAAACTAATGTGACAAAATTGAATGGCTTCTACCTTTTTAGATTTTAACATAATACACCATACTTTATCTTGTCTTAAATAGAGAGAATGGAGTGGCCTTTTACTTAAGAAAATTTTATTTTCTATTTACATTGACCCAACAAGGACAATTTCAAATGTAAAGAATATACACATTAGCCTGGAATACCTATCAGTGCTTTCTTCAGTAAAAGTTCCACTCTCTTGTCTTTTGATTCCTTGGGATGGTCTCGAGTAGTGACTTTACTAACTCATTCTTTAGAATGTTAAGAATAAGTAGTATGACAAGAGCTTTCTCTTTAGCATGATTGTTTCTATAACACTTCAGTATGACATAACGTTACATGTATTTCCTAATATCTAGTCATTTAACATTGCTAACAGATGGATGAAATTGGTGATACAATGGGAGACGGGCAACCTTCTGTGGTAGCCCCTTCCTACCACCGTAGAGAGGGCAAGAAGGGTCCTGTCAAGCGAAAATCATTGCCTAGAATTGGCTTTGAGTATGGATCCGAAGACATGGAGGTTTGGCATCTTCCACTCTTGGATATTGTCTCTTCTTCACTGTTTTTAGGTCACTCACTAAAACCTTCCATGTTTATTCATAAACATGAACTATAACTTTAATGACTTAGTTGTATGATTTTTACTTGTATTGTTTGTTTTCACTCTAGGTTTTCCAAATGTATACATCACTTAAGGAACTGTGTTGGTGCATTGATATTATTTTCACCCTTTGTAGCTTCATAATAGAAATCAATATCTTCTGTATAGTTTCTGACTAGAATAGTTGTTGTTTTTTAAAAGCGACCAAAATCAAGATTTTATCATGATATGGTAGGCTTAGAGAAGTCACTCTTTTGTTCAATATGTCTATGTTGAGTGGGGGATGAGTGTGCTTGTTTATTATTTTAAGTTAGGAAATGGTAAGTTGCATGAACTTATGAAATCAATTCTTATCGTCTTGTCCATTGTACTAATATTAAATGTATTTTCCCATTCAGCTTGCTAATCAGATCCTATATATGACTTTATGACAAGTGTAACTTGATGTGTTATATGAATTGCATGTTACTGTGTTTGCTTTTCACCCATAGAAATTGTTTGATGTAAAATTGCTGATTGTGTGAGATTTTGTTTGATTTTAAGGTAATGTAAAGAAACCTGTGATATAATATTTACTGGTCCTGCCTCTACCACAACCAAATTATAAATGTTATTTTCTTTTTTTTTTCACAGACAAAAAAGCCATCTGAACACTCCAAGAGACTTTCAAAACCTCCACCTCCTAAAGAGCCTCCTCATGTTGCACATAGACCAACATCTCCACCATCCAAGGCTAAACCAGAAGTTCCAGAGCCTAATGGTAAGAACTACTTTTCCCTGTCAGCAAAACATACTTTCAAACAGCCATTCTGAGAAACAATTTTTCTGTTTATTATTGTTTTTAAATTTTAAGTTGTGATATTTTTTGGTAATTAGCTTGTACTTTCTAACTGTTGATTAAAGTCACATTGATTACATGTATTTTTGGTGGGTTTTTTCAGGAGAATCCCCAGCAGCAGCAGCAGCAGCAGCAGCAGCAGCCGTAGGTGTAGATCCATCAGTCATTGATAGCCTTAGGAAGGAGATAGCCAATCTCAAGGAGAAAACAGTTTCCAAAGAAGAGTTTGATACCTTGCAGAATCAGAATCAACAGCTGAAAGAACAAGTTAACAAAATGCAGACCAAATATGATAAAAGAATAAAGGATCTTATGGATGATGTGGATGAGGAGAAAAAACACTATTTAAATATGAAAGTGGAAATAGACAGATTGAAAAAGTTGGTGGAGTAGTAATTGATTGCAAGATTTCAACATTGACACTAAACCATTCCACACTGGAACATGCGCAAATCATAACATATTGTTATGTTTATATGTTTCATCATGTTATGTAGATTAAGGCATTCATTCACTCCATTCTTTTCTAAATCTTCATTACATTATGCACCAATGGCTTGTCTCAGGATGTAAAAAAATGAAATCATGCCATTTTTTATAAATTTATCAAACATACTCATTCGAGTGCTGCTATTTCTAGTTATTAATGTTGTCGGTATGTCTGATGGAGGATGATATTTTGGAATTGTCAATATTGATTTGCCACAAGAACTATGACAATATGACAAAGAAGGAAGATAGACAGTGTAATTAATTTGTTGCAGTTGATAGTATGAGTACTTACTTTTGTTACTACAAATGGAAAAGGGGAAAAATACAATATTAAATATATGGGTCAGAAAAAAATGTGTTTATTGATAGAAAGAATAGATTTGGTAAGGGAATTCAAATATTGAAATGTAATGTTGCATTAGGGCTGGACTTTTTTTGTATACAATGCTGTTCAGTAATCAAATCTGCCTTTTCGTCATCAATTAATACTTAATAACCAATGCTTTATATTGACATTATAAGTTTGTATTTATCATTGGTTTAAAAATATGTTACAGTTATTCCATGTGCTCAAAGAATGTTAGATCACCTAATAAAGAAGCTGGTACAAGATATTAACAATAAGAAAGAAAAAGGCTCATGTGAAATGAATATGAAATACCTCCAGTTTAATATTTGCTGTTTTGGTGGCATTTGACATTCCCATTGCTCTATATTTGTTGGTAAAATTATACAAATTATATTTTCATCATACATTTTTTTCTACTTACCCAGAAACTTACGCATAATGAACAAATTCTGGTATACATTTTTTTTATAAATATAGTCATAATTGAGAATAGATATTTTGTAACTTCTCTTTGTTAATGTATATGTAGATTGGGAAGGTTTCAAACAATATAAAGTGTAAAAACTTATTTGAGACAAAGATGCTATACCAATAATAGAATTTTATATAAATTTCAAAATCTGTGATCTTTCAGTCTTTTCAAGGCAAATGTGACATCTTGTGGTCTGTGATGAAGATATTGTAGATAGAAAAAGTCTCAAATTTATTGCTTAGAATATAGCATTAAGCATTCTTTAACAATGTATAGTCATTTGTATAGAAATTAACTAATTTTCATAATATAAAATACTGAATATAGTCCTGCTTTGCAAACTGTATATAATATTTAAAGGGAAAATGTAATACCTTTTTTATCCCTTTTGTGGATAAAAACATAAAAGAAAGAAGCAAAGAGGTAGAATTCATTTGGCAAGTTTACTGGTATATTCTTTACCATGCATGGTGATAGATCACAAACTAGAAGATGTATTATGAAATAAAAGCACAAGTATACAGTATAAAATTTACCTATTTTTTCGTCTTCACTTGTACAGTTAAAAACCTAATACATTACTACTTATTGCATTACCCTGTCCCAATACAAAGATGACTGATATTTCATTCACAACTACACATTTTTCATGCACAATAGATGCATATAATTATGTAAATTCACCTAAAAACAACTTATCATTAACAAATAAGGTGTTCATATAAATCTCCAAATGAATTCAGAAAATACTTTGGGTAAATATTCTTTGTGTAGATATTTTGAATGTTGTCACTACCAGTTAGTACAAGAATTGAATCGATCCCAACATTCAGGGCAAACTGGACATCAGTATCCAGTTTATCCCCAACCATGACTGTCCTTTTTGGGTCAATATCAGGATGCAGAGTTTGGACTAAGTCAAAGAAGTATGTATTTGGTTTCCCAATAACAATAGGCTCACGTTTGGCACCAGCAGAAATGGCTTTAACTAAGACCCCCGTACTTGGCTTGAAGTGCTTTGGACTGATCATATGTCCACATTCTAAGATATTAGTAGCAATGAATAGGCATTCTGGATCTGATAGATAACTACATGCCTTCGCTATCTTACTATAATTGAAAAGGGGATCAAAAGCTACCAAGACAGCTCCAACATTTTTTTCCAACTCCAATTGTCTAATGCTATTTGAATCATATGACACCTGGTCTGTGTCTGGTCCTATACCAAAATGTGAAATTCCAAGACTGTCTAATTCCTCTCCAATACCTGACATCCCAATAACATAGACCTTTTTCTTCATTTGGGCAATTTTCTGCAAGTAAACTGATGTTACATATGGAACTCCAAGTAATTGTGCCTTTTCAGGAAAGTATTCACACATGTTTTTCATTCTTTCCTTGTACATTGGTACAGTTCGTACACTATTATTTGATACAAATAGCACCTTTTTATTCAAATCCTGTAACGTTTTGATAGACAATCCAATATTTGGTATTTTCCCTACTTGATCTGTTTTCCATAGGACCCCATCACAATCCAAAAGCACAGTATCATATTGCTCAAACACATCTCCTGCATTTTTCTCATCTATACATACAGGTTTGCTTTTCAATGTTTTCCCACATGTAGTGCTATAATCATTAATATTTTTAAACTGTTTTAGGCTAGTTCTAAAACTAAAAGAACTGAATAAAGATTTTCTCTGGCAATGTCTCAGACTCAGCATTTTAGTAACATTCATCTCGTGACTATGGGGACTCAAACAATAACGAATGTAAAATAAGTAGACTGTCAAAGTCCTGGTTGTAGAGCTGATAACTTCACAATATAAACTGGATCCTTCTGTGCAGTGCTAAATCAGTGACTGTGATTTGGTTCAATCTTGTTTTATGTCTTCAGTACACATTAATCCTTGAAAAGTTAACAGGTGGCGCTCTATGTTCTATGAGCGATAATTGAGATTTGTAAGTATAAACATTGCAGTGTTTTGACACTGCAAATACACAAGATCTGGAAATCCGGTATTTGCTACTATCAAGATGCAAATGAATTCTAAGAATATGATCCGGTGAGTAGTTTCTTGATCTTTTATGTGTAGACTCAATATATCTATGACTGAATCGAAAAGTTTCTCGCTATAACCAATAATTCGACGCCCCTTTTTCCATATGATTATGATAACAATTCACATAACTCTTTTTAATGAGTTAGTTATCATTGGGAAAGGAAATGAATGAACCTAATCCAATTTCATATGTAACAGGATAAAGATATGTTCATTCAAAGTACATCGACCAAACGAACAGAGATATCTCCTGAATTAATACAATTTACAACATGAAATAGATGTAATTATCATATCAATTTATCTATATTTAATTGTTAAATTGCAAAATATTCTTTAAAAAAGTTAGAATTACATCAATGATACAAAGGCTATGTTACTAATGAGAGATAATGTTAATCATCAATTACTTTCTGATTAACACTGATCACCTGTCGAATGCATAATTGTACATACATTTATACATTTCTCTCAATGCTTTTATGATTTAATATAATTTTGTAAATATGCCTTCACAGAATTATAATTTCAATTCAGAAAAGTGAAATAACAAAGACCTAGCCATGTTCACTGGATATTCAGAGATAGCAGCCTATTGTGTGGACCCCACCTCAGACACACTAGGGACCAACAATGGCATGGAAGATGATTCTCTACCAGCTGAATACCTCCCCATCTATAACCCTCCAGATCCTTGGTCCAGACAAACAGATTTTCAAACTGATTTCATACTCATTGCAGAATTTTCTGAAATGGAAGGACCTAAACCCTTGGTAATTAAAAACCAATACAGTAATACAACCCATGTATTACTAAGGGGTTTCTTATAATATGAAATAAAAAGTACCCCCAAAAAAGTACTTTTCATGTTGGGATTGTTTTTATATCAAAAATATTTTTGATATAAAAACAAATCCAACACGAAAGTTATTTTCAGACTTTTTATTTTACACTGATAAAAGTCATGCCATCAAAATGCTTTTATACTTATAAAGTGTTATTACCTATTTGAATATTGCTTTGATAGATGTGATTTGTGTGTAGTTTTATAATCATCTTTACAATTTCAGATTACCATCCCTAAAAATGTTGGAGGCTCATTTGATTTGAATGATTTCTCTGTAAGAATTATGTCTGTGGATCACCAAGCAGTATCAAGGTAAAAGGTGTCATCAAATTAATATTTAATATTACAAAATTTCATTGTTTTTGATTGTTAATTCTTATGACAATATGTTTTTCTATGCGGTTATTTAAAACATATCCTACTTACCAATGTGATTATTTGTTTACTCCCAATATGTATTCTTCACAGCTTCAGTTATATCAGTAGTGCTAGGCTTGGATAATACTGTAACATGATCTTTTCTCACAATCAGATATTACAGAAAGATACCCTTAGCATTATTCATCAAAAACCTTTCTCCTTTTTTTTTTACAGAGATACATTTTTCTTTCAAGACGATACTCAACTTTTGATGACAGAACTTAGGCACAATATCTATGCTTACGTGAGTCAGTCTTTGAAATGTTATTATATTATTATTGTCAAAACTGTTATAGCTGCTTTCAGAAAAAATAATATGAAATTGATTCTACCAATGCTTTCGTTGGTGAATAAAGATGATAAAGATATTTCTTCATTTTTGCAGGTCCATCATTTTACTCTCTATGATAGCCAGGCTAGAGGATTTGTGAGACCTTTTTGTATGAGTTATGTGGCAACAGATCAGAGGTCAGTAAAAGAAAATCAAAGAAAAAGAATCATTTAATGCATGAAGATGTAATTGTTTATTACAAAAAATAGCTAATAAAACTAAAATGCAGTTCTCCAAAGAATCATGTATGTGATATATTTTGAATAATACAGATTGAACCAAGTGAAGTTATACAATAGAATTTGCTTTTTTGTGTAGAGTTAACTTTGAACACTATGACAGGGCTTATCAGATGTTTTGTTTGTTTTTCAACTTTTTTATTAAATGACATATATGTTATATTCATAACATATATGTTATATTCAAACGGCTTGTTATCCCTTTTTTTTAGAAAATTAATGTCATTTTATGATGAATTGTCTTCAGAATTCTCAAGGGTAAGATTTTTCTATCTTTTCTGGGGATAAGGAAGCAAAAATGTCTTCATTGATAATTGACAATAAAATTAATTGTTTCTTTTATTAAACTCAAAGTAAAATAAAATTAACTCAATGAAGCTTTACCTCTGAAATTATTTACCAGTTCAGAATTCTTCTTATTCTTTTATGACAGGTTTCAAAAAGATTCAAATATGGCAACCTAATGTTATTTGTAAAAGACATGACAAATTACCTGACAGACTTACAGTATACCAAACGTATGTGTGTATTATAATGAATACCTATTAATTTTTTTTAAATTTTTAAATCACATGTAAGATTATTATTTATAGCTAGCAGCAGTGCATCTTTTGATAGTTACACTTTGAACACTTATATTGCACTATTTGGGGTAATTTTTAACAAAGAAAATGACCTTTCTGTTGTCAGAAAGACTACAAGAAATGGAAAAGAGAAAGGAAAAAGCAGATGATGGTTTAGGAGAACTAGAAGAAAAAGAAATGTTTATGGAAGATCCTGAGGAAACAAATGTTTTAAATACTACAACAATACAGTCAGTTGAGAATTGTATCATAGAAGTGAAAAACATCATTGATCTTACAAGTAAACACTTAGTAAGTATCACAATAAGCCCCAGTCCCATATAAATTAATATAAGCACGGATGACCACGGCAGCCCCGGATCCCCCCGGTTTAAGATCC